>APFE030602440.1:16501-67725 GCA_000404065.3 Pinus taeda | reverse complement strand
TTTTTTTGTTTTTTTCATTGTTTTTATTTTTAATTTTATATTTTCATTATTCTTTTGAAATTCTAATGTTTTTCAGAGTCATGATAAATTCTTTTACACCATTATTTAAAATGTTGTTAATTTACCCTATAAAATAAAAGTGTTATTCCAACATCAACACTTTTCATTTTGAGGGTGTTTTTTGCACAATTTTTGCACATAAAAATTTGATTTTACTGGTATTTTTTTAAAATATTGAAAATTGACCCCAAAAAAAGATATCGTTCCAGTATCAACACTTTTCATTTTCAGGATGTTTTTTGCACAATTTTTGCACAAAAAATTCATTTTCATTGCCATTTTTAAAACATGTTGAAAATTTACCCTAAAAAAAAACCATCATTCTAGTATACACACATTTCATTTTTAGCACTGTTTTCATGTTTTTTTGGGGTTTTTCTGTGAGAGTTCCCGTTTTGAGTTTATAGTTCCCGTTTCAAAGTTTACATTGTTTAATACTTTAAAATTATGTTTGTATCGATATTTATGATGTAAAATATTTCATATTGTTTCCCCTAAAGTTTTCTTAATTACATGTAAATGTGTTTCAATGTTATGCATTTTTCTTTGTTTGTATAATTATAATTCCTATGAATTATGTTATACATGTTATTTGTTATTTTTTTGTTATTGATTCTCAAACAATGTTATATGTTTATGTACTTTTTAATATTTGCATTTATATTTTGATAGTATATAGTTCCAAATTTTTAGATTTCCTTCCAAGTCATATAATTCTTAGAGTATTGCGTCCTAATAGTGTGGGGTTCATTCTGATTCTAATATGATACATGGAAATTTAGACTTTTTTGTTTAAGCCATTTGGAAGAATTCATTTCTATTTTTAGCCATTTTGAAAAAATCATTTTTGTTTTTAGCCATTTGGAAAAGGCCTTATACATTTTGATAAGTTTATATGGATGGAAAAAAATAACATATACACTTTTTTGTTTTTTTACGATTTCCGAAAGAAAAAAAAAATTGTGCCTTTTCCATTATTTTGTGTTTGTTTATGTTAGATATTCGTTATGTTCCATGTTTATGATTCCATAATGAATATTTTATTATTCACTGTAGAAATGTCATCTGAAGGTACAAGCAAGCGTACAAGAAAATGAAATTTGTCACTAGAATCACGTTAGAGGTCTAATGAAAGTCGGCATTTACGGTATCAACAAAATAAGGATGCCATAAATAAGCATAGGAGAGCTACATATCATAGAAAAACGAGTAAAGCCACTCTTGAAAATGATTTTATAGTTCCTCGTAAGTATCGCACTATGGATGATATAATGGTAAGAACATTTCCTATTGATAGTTCATTATCAGAATATGCTCCTTGTTAGCATAATCTTGTTGGTTGATGCTCTCCTAAAAATGTTCATAAAATTGGGGAAACATCTTGCAATCAGAAAGAACACCATATCGATAACATGGATGAAAATGTCCACCCTAACCTTTATGTGTTCCAATTGCATGTTTTGATGGCCAAAGGTTGCAAAACATCCATGGTGGAGGTAATGATGACATTGTGTGTGATGATTTGGATGATAGTTTACTTGCCCATTTGTTTGATAATTTGGAGCCAGTTCCTCGAAACATCAAATCTTCCAATCCCACTTCTCAAAGTAATGTGGTCTCACCAAGAGAATCAGTCATCCCTGATAGCATTTCGCATGGAACAATGGAGGTAACACAACCATACTTTGATTTTTTTGCAATAGTGGTTGTTTTATTACATCCCTATATTTACAAAGTTTTTTTTACTAAACTTATAAGTTATTTTATTCTCTTTGAATATGATTCAACTCATTTTAATAGAGGTCTAGAAATTAATTCCCAAAGTTTTCCATCTACTAATCTGAGAAGTGAAGATGAAGTGTGTCATAACCTTCATGTGCATTCTCCTTGAATATCAAATTTCCAGACTAATGTAAATTTTCAATTTTTTCAATTTTCTTTTCAGTTTTTAAATTTCTAGTTGGTTGGACATTGAATTTTATGGCATATTTTATTTTTTTCAAACATGACAGAACTCATTTCAATCAAGGCATACAAATTAACTTCATAGATGTTCCATCTACTGATGTTAGAAGTGAAGAGGAACCATCTCATATCGTTCATCCACATCGTCAAACAAATGTAAATATTGAGTGCATTTGATATTTTTCTCATTTTTCATTTACAGTTGGTTGGACATTGTATTTGGTAACCTTTTATGGAGAAAACATGTCTTCATCTCATTATGTTGGAGAATTGGAATCCAAAACATCAAATTGTAAAACTAATGTAGATGTTCAATGTATTTCATTTGTTTTCCATTTTTGAATCTTTATTTGTTGGACATTTAGTTTTATAACGTATTTTATTTTTTGAAACAGGAAACAAATCACTTGAATAGAGGCATAGAAAATAAATCCTAAAATGTTCCATCCACTAATGTTAGAAGCCAAGAGAAACCATCTCATAACCCTCATCCACATCAAGACACAAATGTAAATTTTGAATGCATTTGATTCTTTTTCATTTTTTTCATTTATATTTAGTTGGAAATTAAATTTTAAAATCTTTTATGACAAAGAGACCTTTACATCCTCTCAAGTTTGCAAAATGCATAACATAAATTTGGAAATAACTTGTCATAGATCCATTCCACATGCTTCAAATTTGCGAAGGGAATTTCATGTTCCTGAAGATGAATTACATTATAGAAGAAATTTTACTCTTCCAAATGGTTTTCAACATGGTTTAGCCAATAGATATCATATTAATTTTGATGAAAACATGATTGCAGTGCATAAAAGTTTTCAAGAAAAGATAGATAACTTGTCAATTGTCCAAATGTGCCACATTTTCCAAGAATCATATCCTGGAATCTAGGTTTTGAGACATTCTGAAGGACCTGTCTGTAGATGATGTAAGAGTGAAAGTGGAGCCCATTTTTTTTGTCGATATAATAACATGGATCTTGGTGAGAAACCTCATATTTTAATATTCCTTACTCAAGTTGAAGAAATTATAATAGCACGTGTGAATCCAATTTTGCAAGTGACACATGCTCGAGGTGGGAAATATAAGTATAGTGGTCATACAATTAGCTTTCCTCAAGATATTTTCTATAATTGTACAAATTCTTCCCCTACATGTTGAAGATATTGACTTTCTAATTGTGAGGAAACATGCCTCTTAGTCTAAAAATTATGAATGTTATGTCAAAATATCTCAAGTGATGGTTGCATTTCTTTTCAAAATCCAACATGATCAATAATATCAAGATGTTGTAATTGACTATGATACAGTGAATGCTCTACCCAAAACATCAACAGATGTCTCCTACAGGCTTAAATTTGTTGATTGTGATATTGAAGAATCTGGTATCAATGAAACTAATAATTGAAGGCTTCCTATTGAGCATTTTCCCTCTCATCCTTCTTCTTTTGTTTCTCGCCTACCAAACAAATGAAGAGAAGTGGAAGAAATTAGAGCATTTCTTGATAATGTTGATTCTTCACATGTTCAAAATATGGATTGGCCCAGTATTGGAACCTCTGCAATGAACTAATATAATATAGAGGGGTTATAGATATGGCATTCCTAATATTGTTCCCAACTGCTGATGCTAATTGGTTGCAACCATGTATTTGTAGTGTTGAACTTCATGAGTATGCATTGCACCTTCTTAGGTACTATGATCAGAGATTTGGAAGCCATCTTCACTTTTGATATAAACTATTGAACATGATAATGTGGCATTAGAGCCAAGAAATTTTTTTAGTTTTTTTAAAGAAACATTTACATGATAACTCACCTACAACAATTGAAGAGTTGCGTCACCAACTATCCGATTTACCAAATAATAATTTGGTTGAGTATCTTATGCGGTTTGGTTCTTCTCTAAGAGGTACAAGGGCATACGGGACTAAGTGTCAAGCTAAATTATCTAACATGATTACTTAGTTAGGATGTTCATATTTATTTTTTACTTTGAGTGTAGCTGACACAAAGTGGCCAAATTTGCATAACCTCATGCCCATACATTCACATTCTCATTCTTTAAATAAGAATCGTATGAAAATTGAGAATGTTATCTCATACCCTCATATTGTTGCCACATTTATGCACCATAGATTCAATATTTTTTGAGAGGAATTTATCCAAAAATATCTTAAAGCTAAAGACTTCTGGTACAGGTTTGTGTTGTTGAATTTGTTTTCTGTTTTTTGTCAACTTTTATTATGATTATATTTATATTGTTTGTAGAAACTATATCTTCATTTTTTTTCAAATATGAGTGGAAACATAGAGGTTCAGCACATATCCATGGTTTCCTATGGTTAGAAGGCACTCCTAACATGGAAAGACTTGATTGGTCAAATGGCTCTCATGTCCAACTTGCAAAGAGATTCTTTGACAAATATGTAACTACATGGAATCCAGGTGACATACATCATCACAACATAATGGTCCCATGAAGCGTCAATGATGACCCTTGGCTATTGAATGCTGGTCAGATTTTCTCTTGTAATCCTCATAATGGTTACGAAGAATTGTTAAACCGTTTCCAAAGGCACACAAAGTGTAATGTAGTTTCTTGTTTTTGCAAAAAAGGCACTATTTTGACATGTCGGTACAATGCTCCATGGGATCTTTGTGATGAATCAAGATTGTTCATATATGATCAAGGAAGAAAAAACTATGAGCCAACAAGAAATGATGATAGGATTAATGTACATAACATTGACCTTCTAACAATGTGGCGTGCAAATGTTGATTGTCAGCTAGTTCTTTCTCACTATGTTGTCTTGAAATATATTGCTAAGTATGCATCAAAAGAAAAAGAAAAAAAGGTCTGAAAGTTATCATCATATGTTAACTAGAATTCGAAATTCTATTAGCTCTTAGGATCATGATTTATGTGCATATAGAAGGTTTGTTGCAAAAAGATTGTTCACTGTGACATTGGAGCACAAGAAACGTGCCATATGTTGCTTAAGATACCTCTTGTTGTTTGTAGTTGGAAATTTGTTTCCTTAAATGTTGGAAGAAAGGTTTTTACGAAAATCTCAAGGGATGGCTTGCAATGCTCATCTAAGAATACTTTTGCTCAACATTATCAGAAGAGACCTTTTTTTCCTTAAACATCTATCTTTGATAGAAACATCAAGATCTTGTACATTTGATAACAAGTGTAAACAAGATCAATGGAAGCCTAGAGATTTTCATGCTATTGTTTGGGTTTGGCCACGGTTTTATTCTATTCTTGGCGAGGCTTTAAAGGAATTTGAAACCTTTTGTTGGATAGAATTGCTCTTGTACAAGCCATTTCATGGCATTCCTATAGAAATTGGCCTTTCAACTGAAATTATTATTGAAAATTGGTGGAATTTTCAATATCGAGCATGGCATGTTGATAGAAATCTATCAATTATAGACAATATTGAAGATGAAGAATAGGGTGATTTTTCTAACCAAGAAATGAATCTTGAAGATTATTTTCAAGAATGGCAGATTTTCTCTTGCTTGGTTCCACCAAATGATGCAAATGTTTCTGATCTTCACACCCTTCATCGAAGGGTCTTTGATATATCTTTTGACTGGGAAAGTACAACTATTTATAATAATGTTGTAGAAGAAGCTATTAATTTTATTAGAAATGCAAAATCAAGGGGTGATATTGTTAACCTTTCAAAAAAAACATTTGCATCTCCAGATTCTTTGTCGGAAAAACAATGACTTGCTTTTGAAATTGTTTCAAGGCACTTTTCTGAATATGAGATTCATGAAGCTCTTCTTATGATTGTTCAGGTCACTGCGGGCACTGGGAAGTCTTTTTTTATCCATTGTATCTTTAAAGATCTTTCTAATTCGTCAAGTAGTCAAATAATCCCTTTTCTTCTTCTTGCCCCAATAGGAATAGCTGCTTTTCATATACATGCAAAAATAATACACTCAGCTCTAAAAATTCCAATTAAAGATACACAGCCACTACAGGGACAGTCACTTGCAGTATTCCAAGAAGAAATGCAACATGTTAGATACATATTGATTGATGAAATGAGCTTTCTAGGATCAAGGTTGTTTATGAAAATAGATGCTCGATTACGAGAAGCATTTCTAGAGAAAAAAAATTGTCCTTTTGGTGGCAGATCCATCATCCTTGTGGGTGACCTTGGCCAACTGCCTCTTGTGAGAGATAAGCCTTTTATATGTAGGTAATACAAAAGGGAAAGTCTTGTGGAAAAAATTCAACATTGTTGTCATCCTTGACACAATCTTTCACCAACAAGGGAATAATGAGAAACAATATTGTTTTCGTAGAGTCCTCAATAGCATAATAAATGTAGAACATGTTCTTGAATATTGGGAGTTTCTTATGTCACGGGCTGATATGAGGTTGCATCCTAGAGAAATAGATTTATTTAATGTAGCAGTTCACATGTTTCCAACAAATAATTTGGTGTCCTTCCATAATAGGAATATGTTAAAATCATTAAATTCTCCAATTACACGATGTATTGTTGAGCATTCAAGGCGTTTAAAAATCGTTGGTGTTGATGATGATCAATTGGACCGTGAAGTTTTTTTGTGTCGTGGTCAGCATGTTATGTTGACATGTAATTTATGGGTTGAAGTTGGTTTGGTGAATGGTGCACTTGGTTATGTTAAGGATATATTTTATATGCCTACCTCTAAGCCACCTCAACTTCCAATGTTCACAACTGTTGTTTTTTATAAGTATGTTGGTGTTCCATTTGATGCAAGCAATCCAAACATTGTGCCTATCACACTAGTGATAAGAGGAAATAAAAAAAATAAATCCTTTGAAGATGGCATGGGATCTTACAATCCACAAGTCATAGGGACTGACTTTATAACAAGCGTCACTTGATATCGGGAATAAAGAGTAGCAAGGCCTTATGTTCACAGCCATATCAAGAGTGAAATCAATATATGGTTTATGCATTGCATCACCTTTCTCTTTTCAATGTTATGCCAAGATGAAAGATAGTGCATATGTTACAATTTGGAAGAAAGAAGAGGAGCAATTGAAGTCCATATTGCTATGAAATACAACTAATAACATTGTGACCTTCTTTATAATATGTTTTTTGAATTGCTTTTATTGTCCTCTTGATTTACTTTTAATATAATAATCATTTTCATATATTTATGAGATTAATAAATTCATCATATTCATAGTAATATTTGAGAAAGTTGTTTACATCGTTTTCCATGTTGTTCAATTTACTTTTTTTTTTAGTGATTATTGTTATTTTCTTTGCAACAGTCCATTCAGACATAAACAACGAGTTATATGAACCAATCATTCAAAATCATTTTTAAAACTGCTTCATGTTAATATTAATATTGTGGATTCATATTACATCATGAAATGCAAAAATGGAGGTTTTGAATATTGGCCATCACCATAGCCAATTTCATTTTTTGAATATTGACCATGGTTTTTTTCTATTTCCACGGTTTTTTCTATTGCATTGTGAAATGAGGCTTATATTTATAAAAAAAAATATATCATTTGGTTCATGTAACACTAGATTGTTTTTTTCATGTAACATTATAACATTAAGTTTTTTAACATAAATACAAGTGGGGTGTTATGTTTTGTGTGTGTGCGCGCTTATTTATTTGTGCATGTCTTTATTGATTTTACTTTTGTTTTTTTTCTTTCAAATGTAGATATGGACAATAATGATGTCATCTATTATTCGAGTATAGTGTGCAATATTGTTGGAGCTATAAGTTTTCTTTCGTATCTTCAGAACAAATTTGATAGAAAACATGGGTTCCATCCTGCTTTTATTTATGATCATATTTGTGTGCTAGATGAAATGAAAACACTTGTAAAATACCTGTTACGTGTGCACCAAAGGGAGTCTGGGAGGAGAACAAGAAGGAATTGGTTGGAAAGAAGTATCGTGATCATTATCCCTTTGATTTGAATTGGTGCTACTTTTGTCATCAGTCTGGTTGTGTTTTGGAAGAGGCCACCCCATAGATGACTTTTGATGGAGTGTTTCATGTTCAATTTTGTAGTGGAATTATTTGATGTAAAGAAAACAAAAATTATATGTTAAGACTCAATGTTCTTTCTGTGATTGCAATGTTGGTGAAATTTACTTTTTTTGTCTCGTTGTTGTTTTTATGTAGAAAATTATATATCTCTGGTCTTAAAATGTTCTATTATGTTGTTCTTCTTTAAATCCAATCTGTGTAATTTATATGTCTTTTTTGCATTTATGTTCCTTTGCTCCAATGGGAGTGTTACTATTTTATTTTTTTTCTCTTGGATTTGTGTTTTTTGTGGTCTTCCGTGCAGATCCCTTCACTTTTCTCATGTCTTTCATAAATGAAAATATTGTTTACATTTAAAATATTATTGTTGGTCTTTCATGTTCTAGCTATTTATATCAATATGCTTGAGATTTATACTATTAATACATTCATGTATTGATACCAATGTATTTATGGCTTAAAATTTATTTATTGTTTAGAATGTAGTGATATAAATTTTAGGATTTTATTAATAGTTTGTTGGGTTTATTTATTCCTTGGGTTTATTAATCATTTGTTTTTATAATATTAATGTCTTGGGTTTATAAAATAAAAAATGCATTGGTTTTATTCATCCCTTTTATTTATAATATTAATAATCTCTTGGATTTATAATTAATAATAATCCCTTCGATTGATTAAACCCCAATATTAAGGGTTTAATCCATTAGTTTTATAATGTTTACCCCTTTAATTTATTTATTCTTTGGGTTTATAACACTAAAAATGTCTAAGGTTTATTGATCGCTTGGGTTTATCATATTAATAATCATATGAATTTATCAATCCTTTGTTTTTAGAATATTAATTCCTAGGCTTTATGAATCTCTTGTGTTTGTAATATCGATCCCTTGTGATTCTTGATCCCTTAGGTTTTTAATATTTATCCCTTTTGTTCACTAATTCATTAGGTTTATAATATTAAACGGTTGGGTTTATTAGTTCCATGGGTTTATAATATTAAATGATTACGTTTATTTGTTCTTTAAGTTTGTAATATTAATAGTTCCTTGGTTTTATCATTTATTCCCTTTGGTTTATTAATCCCCAATATTAAGGTTTAAATAATAGTCCTATGGTTTAATATCAATCCCTTATGTTTACAATGTTTATCCCTTCAATTTATTAAGGTGTTGCTTTCATAATATTAACAATCCCTAAGGTTTATTGATCCCTTAGGTTTATAATATTCATAGTCACGTGGGTTGATCAATCCATTGGGTTTAAACTATTAATTCCTATGTTTTATTAATCCTTTTTCTTTTTAATATTGACCCCTTGCATTTTTTTCCCCTGGGTTTCTAATATTTTCCCCTTGGGTTTATTAATTCCTTAGGTTTATAATATCAAATGCTTGGGTTTCTTCATTCTTCAAGTTTTTCATATTAATAATTCCTTTGGTTTATCATTTAATCCCTTGGTTTTATTAAACCTGTGACCTTAAAATATTAATTCTCAGGGTTTATTAATCGTTTGGGTTTTTAATATTAGCTCGTTGGGTTTATTGATTCCTTGGGTATATTGATCCCTTGCATTTATTAATCATTTATTTTTATAATATTAATTCCTTGGTTTTGTAATATTAATAATTCCTTTGTTTTATAAAACCCCAATATTAAGGGTTAAATATTTGTCCAACTATTTATGATTATGTCAATATCACAACAGATTAATCTAATATGAGCCCCAAGGGTTAGATCAATTGGTCAAAAACCGTGCCTCGCCATCGGGAGGTCACAGGATCGATTCTACTCGAAGCCCTTGGGGTTAGGTCTTGCTAGTAGGTCGAGGGGCGATAGCCTAGATTTTCTCGTGGATGTAGCAACCACTCACTGACCAGAGTGTTCGTGAACCACAACGTAAAAAATAATAATAATAATAATAATTAATTAATTAATTATTAAATTAAATTAAAAAAATAAAAATAAATAAATCTATATGGAAATCAACCATGGTCAACCATGTTTATTTTAGGGTTTATAATAGTCATGTTAGGGTTTATATGCATTGGGTTTATAATTTTTATCCCTTAGATTTATTATTCCCTTAGGTTTATAATATCAATCCTTTCGGTTTATTGATCTAAGGGTTCATATTCCTAGGGTTTAATATTATTCAACAACGGTCAATAATAAACAACCGTGTTTGACCATGATCAACCATTGTCCAACATCAATCACTTGGGTTTATTATTCCCTGATCAACAATGGTTTATTATGATGTCAACCATGGTCCAACATGGAATTGTGAATAGGATTGTCTCAATATGAAAAACAATGATGATCATTCATGTTTATTTTAGTGTTTATAATATTGTCTTAAGGTTTATATACATTGTATTTATAATATTAGTCCCTTGGGTTTAATATTATTCCCTTAGGTTCATAATCCCTTGGGGTTTTAGTGTTAATCCCTTGGGTTTATTATTCCTTTGGGTTTATAATATCAATCCCTTTGGTTTATTATTCCCTTAGGTTTACAATATCAATCATGGTCAACCATTATCAATCATATCCAACCATGGTCAACCATGGTTGAATGTCACAATTGTGACAAGATTGTCTCACCATGAAAATAAACCATGTTTATTTTAGTGTTTGTAATATGTATATTAGGGTTTACCAATGTTGGGTTTATAATATTAGTATCTTTGGTTTAATATTATTCCCTTGGGTTCATAATCCCTTGGGTTTATTATTAAGTTAGATTATAATATCAATCATGGTTAGCTTTATTAATCTCTTGTGTTTGTAATATCGATCCCTTCCACTTTTTGGTCCCTTAGGTTTTTAATATTTATCCCTTGGGTTCACTAATTCATTGGGTTTTTAATATTAAATGGTTGGGTTTATTAGTTCCTTTGATTTATTAATCCCTTGAGTTTGAAATATTAATTCTCATGGTTTATTAATTCAACCATGTTTATTTTAGTATTTTTAATATTTATCTTAGGTTTTGTATACCTTGGATTTATACTATTAATCTCTTTTGCTTAATAGTATTCCCTTAGGCTCATAATCCCTTGGGGTTTTAGTATTAATCCCTTGGGTTCATTGTTCCTTTGTGTTTATAATATCAATCACTTAGGTTTATTATTCCTGAGTCAAACATGGTTTATTATGTTGTCAACCATTGTCCAACATGGAATTGTGATAAAGATTGTCTCAATATGAAAATCAATGATGCTCGATCATGTTTATTTTAATGTTTATAATATTTATCTTAGGGTTTATATATGTTGGGCTTATAATATTAGTCCCTTGGGTTTGGGTTCATTGTTCCTTTGTGTTTATAATATCAATCACTTAGGTTTATTATTCCCGAGTCAAACATGGTTTATTATGTTGTCAACCATGGTCCAACATGGAATTGTGATAAAGATTGTCTCAATATGAAAATCAATGATGCTCAATCATGTTTATTTTAATGTTTATAATATTTATCTTAGGGTTTATATACGTTGGGTTTATAATATTAGTCCCTTGGGTTTAATATTATTCCCTTCAGTTCATAATCCCTTAGGGGTTTAGTATTAATCCCTTCAGTTTATTATTCCTTTGGGTTTCTCATATTAATCCCTTGGGTTTATAATATAAATCCCTTGGGTTTATTATTCCCTTAGGCTTATAATATCAATCATGGTCAACCATTGTCAATCATAGCCAACCATTGTCAATCATAGCCAACCATTGTCAACCATGGTTGAATGTGTCATTGCGACATGGATTGTCTCACCATGAAAATAAACCATGTTTATTTTAGTGTTTGTAGTATTTATATTTGGGTTTACTAATGTTGGGTTTATAATATTTGGCCCTTGGGTTTAATATTATTCCTTCATAATCCCTTAGGGTTTTAGTATTAATCCCTTGTGTTTATTGTTCCTTTCGGTTTATAATATCAATTCCTTGGGTTTATTATTCCCTTATGTTTATAATATCAATGATGGTCAACCATTGCCAATTATAGCCAACCATGGTCAACCATGGTTGAATGTCGCATTGTGACAAAGATTGTCTCACCATGAAAATAAACCATGTTTATTTTAGTGTTTGTAGTATTTATATTTGGGTTTATAATATTTGGCCCTTCATTTTAATTATTTTCCCTTGGGGTTTTAGTTTTAATCTCTTGTGTTTATTGTTCCTTTTGGTTTTTAATATCAATTCCATGGGTTTATTATTCCCTTAGGTTTATAATATCAATGATGGTAAACCATTTTCAATTATAGCCAACCATGATCAGCCATGGTTGAATGTCGCATTGTGACAAGGATTGTCTCACCATGAAAATAAACCTTATTTATTTTAGTGTTGTAATAATTATATTTGGGTTTACGAATGTTGGGTTTTTAATATTAGTCTGTTGGGTTTAATATTATTGCCTTGGGTTCAAAATCCCTCGACTTTTAGTATTAATCCTTTGGGTTTATGTTTCCCATGGGTTCATAATATCAATCCCTTGGGTTTATTATTAACATGGGTTTATAATATCAATCATGGTCAACCATAACCAACCATGGTCAATTGTGTTCAATCATGTTTCGATCTCACATCATGAAAAAAATTATCTCCTCTTAGGGTTTATATACCTTGAGTTTATAATATTAGTCCCTTGGCTTTAATATTATTCCCTTAGGTTCATAATCAATTCGGGATTTAGTATTATTCCCTTGGGTTTATTGTTCCTTGAGTTTATAATATTAATAATCCATTTGGTTTATTAATACCTTGAGTTTAAAATATTAATTCTTAGGGTTTATTAATTCAACAATGTTTATTTTAGTATTTTTAATATTTATCTTAGGGTTTTTATACCTTGGATTTATAATATTAATCCCTTTTGTTTAATATTATTCCCTCGGGTTCATAATCCCTTAGGATTTTAGTATTAATCCCTTTGGTTTATTGTTCTTTGGGTTTATAATATCAACAGCTTGGGTTTATTATTCCCAGTCAACCATGATTTATTATGATGTCAACCTTGGTCCAAAATGGAATTGTGAGAAGGATTGTCTCAATGTCAAAACCAACGATGGTCAGTCATGCTTATTTTAGTGTTTATAATATTTATCTCAGGGTTTATATACGTTGGATTTATAATATTAGTCCCTTGGGTTTAATATTATTCCCTTGGGTTCATAATCCCTTGGGGTTTTAGTATTAATCTGTTGGGTTTATTATTCCTTTGGGTTTCTCATATCAATCCCTTAGGTTTATTATTCCCTTAGGTTTATAATATCAATCATGGTCAATCATTGTCAATCATAGCCAACCATGGTCAACCATGGTTGTATGTCACATTGTGACAAGGATTGTCTCGCCATGAAAATAAACCATGTTTATTTTAGTGTTTGTAATATTTATACTCAGGTTTGTGAATGTTGGGTTTGGGTGTATTATTCCCTTAGGTTTATAATATCAATCATGGTCAACTATTGTCAATCATAGTTAACCATGGTCAACCACGTTTGAATGCCGCATTGTGACAAGGATTGTCTCACCATAAAAATAAACCATGCTTATTTTAGTGTTTGTAGTATTTATATTTGGGTTTATCAATGTTCGGTTTATAATACTTGTCCCATGGGTTTAATATTATTTCCTTGGGGTTTTAGTATTAATCCCTTAGTTTTAATATTCCTTTGGGTTTATAATATCAATCCCTTCGGTTTGTTATTACCTTAGGTTTATAATATCAAAGATGGTCAACCATTGTCAATCATAGCCAACCATGGTCAACCATGGTTTATTTTAGTGTTTACAATATTTATATTTGGGTTTACCAATGTCGGGTTTCTAATATTAGTCCCTTGGGTTTAATATTATTCCCTTGGGTTCATAGTATCAATCACTTGGGTTTATTAATAACTTGGTTTATAATATCAGTCATGGTCAACCATATTCAACCATGGTCAACTATGGTCAATCATGGTCTGATGTCACATTATGAAACAAATTGTCTCCACTTAGGGTTTATATACCTTGGTTTTTTAATATTAGCACCTTGAGTTTAATATTATTCCATTAGGTTCATAATCCCTTGGGGTTTTAGTATTAATCCCTCGGGTTTATTGTTCCTTTGGGTTTATAATATCAATCGCTTGGGTTTATTATTCTGTAGTCAACCATGGTTTATTATGAAGTCAACCATAGTCAACCATGGTCCAACATGGAATTGTGATAACGATTGTCTCAATATGAAAATCAATGATGGTCAATCGTGTTTAGTTTAGTGTTTATGATATCTATTTTAGGGTTTATATAGGTTGGGTTAATAATATTAGTCCCTTGGGTTTAACATTATTCCCTGGGGTTCATAATCCCTTGGGATTTTAGTATTAATCCCTCGGGTTTATTATTCCTTTGGGTTTATAATATCAATCGCTTGGGTTTATTATTCCCTTAGGTTTATAATATCAATCATGGTCAACCATTGACAGTCATAGCCAGCCATGGTTGAATGTCACATTGTGACAAGGATTGTCTCACCATGAACATAAACCATGTTTATCTTAGTCTTTCTAATATTTATATTAGGGTTTAAGAATGTCAGGTTTTTTGAGAAGATTTTTCAGCGTAAATCACATTAGAATAATTTTGTCGACGTGTTTCGAACCAACGAGTGTGTTTCATCGTTAGGACAAGTTGAAGAACCAGAACCTGGTTGCAAGTTAAATAGAAGAGAAGATCATCCAATGCTATATTAGACTAGGCAACAAATATATTGGACTGGGCAACTAGACTTTCTAACAACTAGTTGCCCAATCAAATACAGCCGTTAGAAAGTCTAGTAGCCCAGTCCTCTTAGTCTAATAATAATCTAATATTATTATGATTTTATAATTATTTTATAATATTAATATAATAATCATATAATATGGTATATATAAATAATATGGTTGTTATTTATATAGTTATTAATAATCATAAATTGTTGGTGTTTAAAAAAATACCTATAATAATTATTAATTTGGTTGATATAAATTTATAGGTCTATATCAATGACATTGGAAAATATAGTTGTATATATGTTTCATATATTTCTATTAAGCCTATATCAACCATATTGATCAATGTAATTGTGCTAATTATAATAATATATTTTCCACCACTCATCCCAACAATCACTCATCATCCCAACGATCAACATTTAATGTGATTGCAAACGAAATCGTGAATGTGCACGCCTTTTTTTTCATCGACATTGTGATTCCGATGTACCACCGATGTGGCATAGTGGAATATTGCAAATATCAGTACAAATAATTCATCTTCAATTTCGTTGGGTCCATATTTACTCTATAGAGATTACATTAATATTGCCATTAATTTCCTTTATTAGTCTGTGCCGGCAATGGCTAGGGACTATAGTAATCGATTATGCCCATCTTAGCATTAGTTCACCTATTTGTTAATCCCACTGATCATGTTATAACTAAAGTTTCTCGACAAAGACCGATTCGCCATCCAAAGTTTTTCAATATAGATTTATTTTCCTTTTTATTTGGCCTCTTCCCAAGGAAAAAGAGCAAAACCATATGTTATAATTATTAATTCGTTTCATATTTTCAAACCTTCTTATTTGGCCTCTTCCCAAGGCCAAAGAGCTAAACCATATGTTATAATTAGTAATTTGTTTCATATTTTCAAACAAGTAAATACTAGCTAAAATTAATGCTAGGAGCACATTAAATGCCAGTTCTGTTTCACTGGCATACATGGTGAGTTTAATATGTTTCCTTTCTTAGCTTTCCCTTTTTGACGTTTGGATTGGATTTTTTTGACATCTGGATCTTTCAAATACTACCATTTGGGCCTTTGCCTTTGTAACACTTATGTGGCGCTGGGATCTCCAGAGCTGGATTTTAATACCTTATGGCTGAGAATCCCAAGTCTCTGTCTTCCTAGGATAACAATCTTGGATCTCACCTTAGAATATATAATATCACTACAACTTGTTGTGCCCTTGCTTTAGCAAGGCAACCGCAACACGAAACAGGATGCTTCAAGCCCCAGGAACAGAGTGAGAGTTTTTTGCAGCAATATCATCACCTGAGACGATATAGCAGTCCTGGATAAGGACATGTGAGCAGGAATCTACATATGAAAAGCAGTCATTCTTCTGCTAATAAATATGTAAAATTGAACTGAACTCTTTTTGTTGCTTCCAAATATGTAGAATTCAACTGAACTCTTCTTGTTGCTTGCAGCCATTTAAAATTGTTATCATTTTACCTATGAAAGTAAGAAGTATGCACCTGCAACCTCTATTGTTAATACTCGTTTTTCTTATCAAGAAAATAAAAAACTGTAATTTAAATTCAGTATTCTGCTAGATTCACAAAATAAAAGCGGTGGTTTTTCTTATCCAAGAATTCATAAAATAAATGCAGTGGTTTTTCTTATCCAAGAAAATAAAAAATTGTAATTTAAATTTAGTGTTCTGCTACCAGCCGTGAGATTCATGTTTCAATAAATTGATTGATTATACTAAGTGATTCATGTTTCAATAAACTGATTGATTTTATACTCTGTGAAACATGAAGGGACTGCAAAACTAAATTGTAAAACTAAGGCTACTAACCGCATTGAGTATTGAATTCTCTCTGTAATAGTGATGGTTGAAGCCTCCCCGTTCTTGGATCTCTGAGAAAAATAAGATGGCAAGGACGTGCAAAGCTATGGTACATCAGAGAGCTTTACAAGCCCAAACATCTATGGGCCAAAACGATATCAGCATATTAATACCAATATGTATGCCAAATATTCTAAGTTCGGCCCTAGTATAATCCCTCATATGTTCGAGCAAAATTGTGGCTTAACAATTACTTAATCCAGTTCTGAAAATTGTGGCTTAACAATTACTGAATCCATTGCAAGTTCAGAACCTGCTACATTCTGGTTAAATCTTCAATCAGTCCAGCTTAATCGGAAGTGTTTGACCACAGTTCCTGCCTCAGGAAGCTGCCACAGAGGCATGAAGAAATTTTGGAGGCTCTCCAAAACAGGCATGTAACTGCATCAACCGCTCACAATCACTACATTTTGTTATTGCATTCCGGTGCTCATAATCAATATACCTTGGATGGTGCAAACTTGCATATTTACAATGGGATGGTGGCCTCTCTAGTACTTCTGTGTGAAATACAAATGAATAGTCATATAAGACTAGGGAACCCATCTGAAGTGTTAGCTAAAAGTGATAATTCACTCGCTTTTTCGGTATGAACAACACGGTCACTGCAAACCCCAAGAAAATCATGCTCAAATTAATGGCAGAGCTTGTAGTTCTAATTCTATGGTGTTCCCTGTCCCAATTCAGCTAAAGCATCATCTATGGATTGAGTTCTACTGAAGAATCATCTGTGGATTGAGTTCTAGCTTCACTACCAGGAGCAGAGCAAGCCAATACAGAGTTTGTTCTATATGACCTTGATCAACACACCACGGTAGGTGGCGGAGACTCGTTTCCGGATGTCCCCCATCCATTCTTTGCTTCATGACCAGAGAAGTGAATACCATGCCCGCTGAAAGATGCAATGCTAACTGGTGTGCTTGAATGTTAACTGTATGCTTGAGGCTTACACGCTATGTTATGGAGAAGGGTTACACGCTATGTTATAAAATGCAACATTGAGACGCAGCAATGAGGACACGTGATCTTCATGTGAGAGCCGACATGGTCTATCATGTTTCATGTTGTTTATTTTATACCTCTTTAATGATTATAAGCTCCATTGTGTTACTTAATACCTGCTTAATTAAATACCCTCAAGGCCATGTAATTAATATGATTATTATTTTGACTTTTATGCATAATATATGGAGGGGCTAAGATGGCTTTCAAACTGGCTATATCTACATCCGTTCATCACCTGCTCGACGCCTTTCAAGTGGTCTGAACAGTGAGCCCACATACAAACTCTAGTTTTTCCAATCCAAAAACCAATATAATTACAAACCCTAGAGGGTCGATGCCAGATGGCATGACTGAGGAGGGTTTTTACCAAAAAGCAGGTTGACAGAGCTGTTTGCCACGTCGATACTCAGCCTGTCCATAAGACCATTGGAACTCTAAGAGGCCACATTGAAGGCAGACGCAATTTTGTTTCGAGTGATCAATCGCATGGTGGAAATTCCTATCACTTAACTTCTCATGTTTCCATGCCTTCGCTCTATGCTCTAGACTCAGACCAAAAATATTCCTTCAAACACCATTGCCGCCATCCATTTGTACAAAAAAAATAAAAAATCAACACCAGTGCATCCACTCGAAGCTGATATAGAGACGCTTCAGCCAAAAATAATTTTTACCCTTTGAAAATTTGAGCATAGCAAATAAAGTAATGTACTTACATTATTTTGCATTTTAGTTTATTAGTTTCTTACATATAATTCAAGCATACACAAAGTCATTTACACACTCATGAAAATTTCGTGACTTACTTGAATTTCATTCTCCAAGTTTTTTCTGCCACCATCGCCATTAATGTTTTTAATGATGTTCTCCTTTTTATATTTACGTTTCAACATCAATGTTAAGTATGTAGAAATTACACCTTACTCACATATCAATGTTTTAATTGGGTGTATGTATTAATGAAATTTAAAATCACATGCTTGATGTACAAAGCTAGGTTTTTTGTGGCTTTATAATAGATAATTGTCTCAATGTATCAAAATCTTCGAGCTATCATAAAGAGAAAATTAATAAGTAAAATATATCTCTCATATTTATTACAATTTCTTAATAAAACAAGGATGGCAGGAAATGGCTGATTTGAAAGCACATTTTACATTTGTTGCTATAATGCATATTTATGGTAACATAATGTATATTTATGGTAACATCAGTGCAATTCAGTGTGAGAAGACAATAAACTCACTGTGAAATATGACTATAAGAGACCAAATATATTTATGGTAACATATGACATCCCTGCTTCACATTTTGACATACATGGGTCCTTACCTGCCCATTTGAACATACGTGGGTCCTTACCTGCCCATTTGAACATACGTGGGTCCCTACTACCCATTTGAACATACATGGGTTCCCCTGCAGATGGTGTTATAAGATCGATAGCATTAAATCAATTATAAATCGATGATTAAGAAGTTCCTTATATGCGGTTTTTGCATGAATGGCAGGTGTCTTCAGCATTGCAAGTGTTAAGTAGTGCAAAATCTAGTTGTTAGTGCTCTCCAAGCATACAGTTAACATTCAAGCACACCAGTTAGCATTGCATCTTTCATACAGTTAACATTCAAGCACACTAGTTAGCATTGCATCTTTCAGCGAGCCATCAATTGCAATTTCTGCTTCAATTTCTGCTTCTAGCTTAGATGTTGTCGGTGCTACTAATTATTGGTACTAATTACTCGTATTACTGCTGGCAAAAAAACTCCTCTTTGCCATTATCTTCGCCATTATTTTTCTTTCTGACGGAGGGACTAGCTGCTCTACTTAATTTCGAATTATGTATCACCTGCGCACAGAATCCAACATAAGTTCCATTAACAACAGAATTCAACATTAGCTCCATTAACAACGAGCTCCAGCCCCGCTTCCCACTCAAAGCACTCAAAAATATGAACCATTTCAGCAAGGAAGTTTGAGCAGTTTCCAAGGCAAAGCAGCCAGCCCTTATAGGATATTTTACATATTAAAAGCTAGCGGGTTAGGAGCAATGGTTTCCAAGCCTCCTACTGCACCCGGACTATGACCCCTCTCACATAAAGGGATATTTTGACCTAGCCTCTAAGAGTAATCTAGGATTTAGAAGTGCAAGTGGAGAAGTTATCAGTTTCGTACCATCGATTAAAGTTCTGTTTTAACTGCCGGCAGGGACTTGCTGCTTCGCAACGGTTCTTGTTTATTCTTATTTGCAACAAGATAAATCCTTTCAATGTATTATGCAATTATTATGTTCCGCCTGCTCCACTAAAAGTTTTCACCCGACCTCTATTTGCACTTCTCGTCGTTGAGAATTATTTTCCACGAGTCATGATTGGGCTCCTTACTTTACTTTACTCTCACGCTAACCCAACCCAACCCAACCCAAGCATACCAACCCAACCCAACCCAAACATACATGTATGTATGTATCCTACTGCCTGCACCCACTTACCATCCATTACTCTAAGATTTATATCTATATATTATATTATCCTCACCCACTTATCATCCATTCTCGTAAGGTGTTTTCTTGAGCCATTGAGCGATTCATGGCAAGTGGGAAGAAAAAATCGCTTCTTTATCAATTTTTTTTGTTTTACCCATTAAGGTTTTGCAAGCTTCTCATCGCGACTGGGATGAAGCTAGTTTGTCGGTTCTCAGAGCATCAAAATCCAGTTCCCTGGCGCCCCCTGAAACTTATAGAACAGCGTATCATTTTCAGCCCGTTAAACATTGGATGAATGGTATATTTATTTGTATATTTTTTATTTTTCTCCATCACGATTCCTTAAATTTTAATCATGGACTTGGGGTTGCCTGTAACTAATGTGTTTTATTCTGCATGATTAGCGTTGTGGGGAATGACTCAAGATCCCACTGGTTAGTATTGGAAATGGACTTCAATATCTTTATCTTTAATAAAAAGTTCGGAGATCTCGAAGGGTTGTTTTCAGTGCTCGTCTGAATGAAAGTTGTGTTTTACCTGATCATCCCTATGATTTAATGAAAATCTGTGTCTTTTGCCTTTGGTAGCAAGTGTAGAATAGAGCAAGCTAATTAATATGCATCTGATACTCTGCTCTAGATGCTCTGACACATAAATAACTTGCACGCTGACATGTGTAATGATTTTGAATTGCAGCGCCATTATTCTATAAGGGCTACTATCATTTGTTCTACCAATATAATCCCAAGACGGCTGTGTGGGGACTCATCATGTGGGGGCATGCAGTTTCAAGAGATCTCATAAATTCGCTACACTTGGCTGGTGCAGCTATATACCCTGATGAATGGTATGATGTCAATGGTGCCTGGTCTGGATCTACCACTTTACTACACAAAGGGGGCGTTCCCATGATCTTATACACAGGATGCAACAATGTGTCTGAACAAGTTCAAGCCATGGTTGTTCCCAAGGACCCATCGGATCCTTTGTTACGGGAGTGGAAGAAGATCCCGAAGAATCCAATCATGGTGCCTACTAGCATCAACGCCAGTTCCTCTGGAGATCCAATGACGGCATGGCTGGGATCGGACCAAAGATGGCGACTTCTGGTCGGTAGCAAAAGGGATAAGAATAAGGTGGGTGTGGCATTGATTTTCAGAATCAAAGATTTCGTTAGATGGGTGACAGCCAAACATCTGCTGCACTCTGCTAGGCATATCAGAATGTGGGAGTACCCGGACTTCTACCATGTGTCCCTCTATGGTACCCATGGCCTTGACACTTCAACCCTAGGTCTCGCTATGAAGCACGTTCTCAAGAACAATTTAGATGATACCAAAGTGGACTACTATACAGTGGGCCATTACTTGCCTCATTTGGACAAGCATGTCCCCGAAAATGGATCTGTGGAGGGCCCCAATGGTCTTAGGCATGACTACGGTAAGTTTTGTGCTTCAAAAACCTTTTTTGACCCTAGCTAATCGCGAAGGATCTTGTGGGGTTGGATCAATGAATCCGACAGCGTGGCGGATGATCTCAACAAACGATGGGCTTCCCTTCAGGTATCTATGTAATCTCATCATATTATCCTTTTGAGCTGCTATGTTTCTGCTTTGCACGTCATATATAATCACAGGTGCTGTTTGATGGCAGACGATTCCTAGGGTTGTGAGGCTTGATCCTCTTACGAGGAGAAGCCTCTTTCAGTAGCCAGTGCCAGAGATTAAATCGTTGCGCGCATATAATGTGAAGAAAGACCACGTGGTTTTTGAAAGAGAATCCGTAATGAAGGTGGAGGGATTCAACTCACGGGTTGTGCAGGTAATAAATGTTGGAATTTAATTCCAACTGCAACACAATAAATGCTGAACAAAAATCTTATTTCTGCAGATATTTCAGATTGTCCGATGCCACAAAGTCTTCTGATATTTTTGAGCATTAAATACGCAGAATTAAATACCCTGCATACTGCTGACATGTTTTCACTGAGAAAGGCATCATCGCCTTCTGTAATAAATACACAGATAAGCATTAATAGATATTTTTGGTTAGTTTATTATTTAACCTCAGATATTTTTCCTATAAATATAAAGAACAGTAGTTCGGTTTGTAAGAGAGAAAAGAACAGCAGTTCCGTTTTTAGTTTAGAAAATAACAGAGAGTCTCTTCTGCAATACAGCACAACAGTGCTAAAATGTAGTTTCTGTGTTTTTTAGAAAGAATGTGCAGCACCACAAGCTCACATGAATGAAGCTCTATGCACAGCAGTGTTGAGATAAAGTTGCTGAAACACAGTGCTGAGACAGAGTGCTGAAACAGTAGTGCTGAGACAACAATACTGAGACAGAGTATTTTTGCTTATTTTTAACCGCACAGCAGTGCTGAACCTGCAACTTTCTGAGATAAAGAAAGTTGGTTTATTGTATCAGTTGGTTTAGTATATCAGCTGTTTTACTATTTTCTGAATACAAGTTAAAGTTTCTATTACTGTATCACCAATTTTTGTGTTGCTGAGTACTGTTCTGTTTTTTCAGTTTTACTTTAAATTATCAGAAATTTCCTGTTGTTGCAACACCAAATCTATGTTGCTGCAACACCAACTCTCTGTTGCTGCAACACCAAATCCTGTTGCTGCAACATTGTTTCTAGTAAGCAGTTTTCTTTTTTTTTTGTGTTAACAAAAACATAGTGTTATTCTACGTTGCTGCAACACCAAATCCTGTTGTTGCAACACCATTTCCAGAAAACACAATTTTCAGTTTTCTGTGCAGAAACAGAGTAAAAACAGAGCATTTTTTTGTTGTTTGTTTGTTATGGAATTTAGCAGAAAATTCCAACATGGTATCAAAGCTAGTCTAGGCACTCAGTGAGTCAAAAACAGAGTTTGTTTTTCACTGTAGGAGCTGTAAGAAACTTATTAAGCATATTTTTCCAGCAGAGAAAGTTTTTGCTTGTTTTTAATTTTACAGTTAGTTTCTCTTCTTTATCTATACAGAGTTAAGATGGCAGATGCTGGAACAGGTTTGAAAAATTCCCAACTGCCACAGTTTAATGGGAAAATCACAGTTATTGGTCCATAACAATGAAAGCAATGTTTGCTTCTCAAGGAATATGGGAGCTGGTTGAAACTGGTTATGCTGAACCTGCAGGTGCAACAACATTGGCTGTTTTAACAGTAGCAGAAACAAACCAGTTGAAGAGTGACAGGAAGAAAGATGCCAAAGCCCTCTTTTTCCTCTTCCAATCAGTACATAAAAGTGTTTTTCCACGGATTGCAGCAGCAACAAAATCTAAAGAGGCATGGGATATTCTCAAAACTGCCTATCAAGGCATGGAGAAGGTGAAGACTGCAAAGTTGCAAATGTTGAGGAGAGACTTTGAAACACTCAGCATGAAGGAATCTGATACAATAGATTCATTCTTCACTCAGGTTATTGGGTTGATAACCCAGATAAGATCTCATGGTGAAATTCTTGAAGAAAGAAGGTTCGTAGAGAAGATCTTGAGATGTTTACCCTCAAGGTTAGAAGTTGTTGTGGTAGCAATAGAAGAAACAAAAGATCTCTCACAGTTCATGGTGGATGAACTAAGTGCTTCCCTTATGTCTCATGAACACAGACTAAGTAGAGGAACAGATTCCTCTTTTGAGCAATCATTCAAGACTCAGATGTCTTTCAGCCAAAGAAAAGGTCGAGGCAGAGCAAATAACAAAGGTCATGGAAGAAGCCAAAACAAAGGCAGATATTATCCTGCAAGCACAAGCGGAAGGAGCTACAATCAGGACCAAGATGAAGGTTCAAATAAACAGCAAGCTCATGGACAAACGTATGACAAATCCCAAGTCCAATGTCATTATTGTAAGAAATATGGGCACTATGCCAATGAATGTAGGAAAAAACAAAATGACATGAATAGTAGGCAGAATGCTAATTTTGCAAATGAAGAAAATAAGAATCCAAAGAATGTGTTGTTAACATGTAACATTGCACAAGACAAACAAGAAGATTTTTTGTTCTTAGACTCAGGTTGTAGTAATCACATGACTGGAAATATTGAGATGTTTGCCAATCTGGATGAAGATGTGAAATCTGAGGTAACAACAGGGACTGATAGTAAGATATCTGTCAAGGGTAAGGGCAGAATCAGTATCCAAGCAAGAAATGGAGAACAGATGATTGTGCCAGAGGTATACTATGTACCTGGTATGAAATGTAATCTTTTGAGCATTGGACAACTCATTAACAAAGGTTACAACGTGTTCTTCAAAGATGATATGTGTACAATCAGAGACATACCTCCAAGTAAGAAGATCATTGCACAGGTGCAGATGACCAGCAATAGAATGTTTCCTCTCAAACTCAGGGCAGATTTGAAGGAAGGAAGAACTATTGCAGCTGTAACACAAGAAGTCTTTCAGGAACAAGTGAAAGATGAGAATTGGTTGTGGCACTTGAGATTTGGACATCTCAATTTTGGAGGCCTGAATTTGTTGCACAGAGAGGGAATGGTAAAGGGATTTCTGTTGATTGAAAAACCGGACAGCCTTTGTGAAGGCTGCATCTTGGGCAAGCAACATAAAGTAAGCTTTCCAGCAGGAAAGAGTATAAGGGCAAAAGCACCCTTGGAAATTGTTCACTCTGATGTGTGTGAACCGATGAAAATACCATCATTTGCCGGAAATAAATATGTTTTAACCTTCATTGATGATTACACTAGAAAAACATGGGTGTATATGCTGAAACAGAAGAGTGAAGTGTTTGAGAAATTCCGCCACTTCAAAACTTTTGTTGAGAAACAGTATGGGCATTACATCAAAGTGCTCAGAACAGATAGATGAGGAGAATACATCTCCCAAGACTTTCCGCATTTTTGCAGAGAGAATGACATACAAAAACAGTTCACCGCAAGGTATACACCTCAGCAAAACGGTGTTGCCGAAAGAAAGAATAGGACCATTCTTGACATGGTTAGAAGTATGCTGAAGGCAAAACACTTGCCTCATGAGTATTGGGCAGAAGTTGTCACTTGCGTAGTTTACATCTTGAATAGATGCCTAACTAAAGTTGTCATGAACAAAATACCAGAAGAAGCATGGAGTGGTCAAAAGCAAACTGTCACTCACATGAGAGTATTCGGTTGTGTGGCTTATGCACATGTACCGGATCAGCTAAGAAAAAAGCTTGATAGTAAGGGGGAGAAGTGTGTGTTTGTTGGCTATTGTGATGAGTCAAAAGCATAAAAACTCTATAATCCATCCACTAAGAAATTGATAGTAAGCAGATATGTGCAGTTAATTGAAGATGAAGCTTAGAAAAAACAGTGAATGTGAAGACAAATGTGTCTCATGAAGAAGAAGAGGAAGGGACAGTAGCAAATAATCCTTCCTTGGTGGCTCCTCCTCCACCACAGCAAGTTCAACAAACCACACCACAAGCTGGAATTCAAACAGCCTTAAGAAGTCAAGGAAGTGCTTCTTCAAGCACACCACAGGGATCAGAAATACCCTCAAGTTCAGATGGAACTCCAAGCACACCAAGAAGACCAAGATTCAGAAATCTAAATGAGATTTATGAACAAGGAGAGATAAGTAACAATACCGGTCTGAATTCATTATTCGCTTTATATTGTCATGTTGATGACCCAGTTCATTTTGAAGATGCTGTAAATGAAAATAAATGGATTGAAGCAATGAATGAAGAAATTGGTGCAATTGAAAAGAGTTAAACATGGGAGTTAGTGGACCTCCCTGAAAGCAAAGATGCCATTGGAGTTAAGTGGGTCAATAAGACCAAAAGCAATGTTGAAGGCAAGATTGGCAGGCATAAAGCAAGACTTGTTGTGAAAGGCTACAAGCAGCAATAAGGCAAAGACTATGATGAAACATTTGCACTAGTAGCAAGGATGGAAATAGTCAGAACAGTGTTGTCTATTGCAGCACAACACAAATGGAATATTTATCAGATGGATGTTAAATCTGCATTCCTGAATAGAGTGTTAAAAGAAGAGGTTTACATTGAACAACCTCCAGGTTATGAAGTTGATGGCCAAGAGAATAAATTTTCCAAAATGAAGAAGGCTCTTTATGGGCTGAAGCAAGCCCCAAGAGCATGGTACAGCAGAATAGATGCTTCCCTGATTGAGAATGGGTTTGATAAGTGTGATGGTGAACCCACACTCTACATAAAGGAGAATGACAGTAAGATTATTATTATTGTTTTATATGTAGATGATTTGATTTTTACTAGCAATAATGCTTCTCTCATTGTTGATTTTAAAGCAATCATGAAAAGTGAATTTGAAATGACTAACTTGGGCTTCTTAAGATATTTTCTTGGAATTGAAGTAGACCAAAGTGAAAATGGTGTTTTCATTTCTCAAGATAAATATGTAGAAGCAGTGTTGAAGAGATTTAACATGCATAACAGCAAAGCAGCTGTAACTCCAACTGTAGTGGGGTTGAAATTGACCAAAGAAGACAGCAGCAAGAAATTTGATCCAAAACTGTACAAGAGCATAGTTGGCAGCCTTATGTACTTGACTGCAACTAGGCCATACATTATGAACGCTGTGAGTTTAATCTCCAGATTTATGGAAAGACCGAAAGAGACTCATTGGCAGGCAGCCAAACGGATTCTAAGGTATGTGAACGGAATGAAGGGGTTTGGTATTTTATACTCCTCTTCTGAAAGTTTCATGTTGACAGGTTACACGGACAGTGATTGGACTGGAAGTGTTGATGATAGGAAAAGCACATTAGGATATGTGTTTCATATGGGATCGGGAGTCATCTCATGGGCTTCCAAGAAGCAACTAGTTGTGGCTTTGTCAACAGCAGAGGCAGAGTATGTGGCAGCAACAACAGCAGCATGCCAAGCAGTGTGGCTGAGAAGAGTTCTTAGAGATTTGTGTCATGAACAAGAAAATGGCACAACCATTTACTGTGACAATAGCTCAGCAATAGATTTGTCTAAAAACTCTGTTTTTCATAAAAGAACAAAGCACATAGACACCAAATTTCACTTCATACGTGAATTGGTTAACAATGGTGAGATTGTTTTGCAGCACTGCAGAAGAGAGGATTAGCTAGCTGACATCTTGACAAAACCATTAACAAAGAAAAGTTTTGATCATTTCAGGAAATGCCTCGATATGCAGCAGTTGAAATTAAGGGGGAGTGTTGGAATTTAATTCCAACTACAACATAATAAATGCTGAACAAAAATCTAATTTCTGCAGATATTTCAGATTGTCTGATGCCGCAAAGTCTTCTGATATTTTTGAGCATTAAATACGCAGAATTAAATACCCTGCAGACTGCCGACTTGTTTTCACTGAGAAAGGCATCACCGCCTTCTGTAATAAATACACAGATAAGCATTAGTAGATATTTTTGGTTATTTTATTATTTAACCTCAGATATTTTTCCTATAAATATAAAGAACAACAATTCGGTTTGTAAGAGAGTAAAGAACAGTAGTTCTGTTTTTAGTTTAGAAAATAACAGAGAGTCTCTTCTGCAATATAGCACAACAGTGCTAAAATGTAATTTCTGTGTTTTTGAGAAAGAATGTGCAGCACCACGAGCTCACATGAATGAAGCTCTATGCACAGCAGTGCTGAGATAAAGTTGTTGAAACACAGTGCTGAGACAGAGTGCTGAAACAGTGGTGCTGAGACAGCAATACTGAGACAGAGTATTTTTGCTTATTTGTAACCGCATAGCAGTGCTGAACCTGCAACTTTCTGAGATAAAGAAAGTTCGTTTACTGTATCAGTTGGTTTATTGTGTCAGCTGTTTTACTGTTTTCTGAATACAAGTTAAAGTTTCTGTTACTGTTTCACCAGTTTCTGTGTTGCTGAGTACTTTTCTGTTTTTTCAGTTTTACTTTAAATTATCAGAAATTTCATGTTGTTGCAACACTAAATCTCTGTTGCTGCAACACTAAATTCTGTTGCTGCAACACCGTTTCCAGTAAGCAGTTTTCTGTTTTTCTGTGTTAACAAAAACAGAGTGTTATTCTACGTTGCTGCAACACCAAATCCTGTTGCTGCAACACCATTTCCAGAAAACGAAATTTTCAGTTTTCTGTGCAGAAACAGAGTAAAAACAAAGCATTTTTTTTGTTGACTGTTTGTTATGGAATTTAGCAGAAAATTCCAACATGGTATCAGAGCTAGTCTAGGCACTTAGTGAGTCAAAAAGAGAGTTTGTTTTTCACTGTAGGAGCTGTAAGAAACTTATTAAGCAGATTTTTTCAGCAAAGAAAGTTTTTTCTTGTTTTTAATTTTACAGTCAGTTTTTCTTCTTTACCTATACAGAGTTAAGATGGAAGATGCTGGAACAGGTTTGACAAATTCCCAACTGCCACAGTTTAATGGGAAAAATCATAGTTATTGGTCCATAACAATGAAAGCACTCTTTGCTTCTCAAGGAATATGGGAGCTGGTTGAAACTGGTTATGCTGAACATTCAGATGCAACAGCATTGACTGCTTTGACACTAGGAGAAAGAGACCAGTTGAAGAGTGACAAGGAAAATTAGATATTATTAACTAAGATTATAATAATAAGATGAATATAAGCATATTATATATATGCATGATTGCATTGCATTGCAGGTGGACATGGAGGTAGAGTTTGAGTTGGTAGGCGATTATGAAACGGTGGAGTTGGAGGGAATGACAGCGACAGCTCAGAGCTTGTGCAGTCGCGAGAACAACAGTATGAGGGGATTTGTGTTGATGGTGTTGGCATCTGATGATCTCAAAGAGAGGAGCGTTGTGTTCTTCAAGATTTTCAATGGCAGAGTTAACGGCAATGTCCATAGAAAGGTGGCCTTGTGCGTGGATTAGAGCAGGTGCAGCAGGCCTAAATTTAATATGAAATTTATTGATCATAAATTTACTAATCAGGCAGGCTATATTTAATATCAAATTCCACCTAATTGTAATTGTAATTTGAATGAAAATATGTGCTGATGTCAGGTCCACGTTGCAAGTGGATGTGGACAAGACGAGCTATGGAGAATTTGTGAGCGTGAAGCCCCACCAACGGTCGCTGTCGCTTAGAGTATTGGTAAGAACTGTGTAGCCAATTTTCAATCAAAGTTGAGGTTAACATGAATGGAATTGGAGTGGAGGGATTGAAGGTTGATTACTATTCATGTGTGCGCAGGTTGATCACTCAATCGTGGAGAGTTTTGCAGAGGGAGGGAGAACATGCATTACGTCGAGGAGTTATCCCACGGTGGCGGTTAATGAGAAAGCTCATCTCTTCGTGTTTAATTATAACAAATCGCCCCTCCTCCTTCGTCGACTCTCTGCCTGACACATGAAAACCGCCATCCAGGTATACGAATCCCAGTGAATTATGATGCACATGGCTGTCCATCGAGACTTGGTGTTTCCCGTTGAAATAAATCGTAGTGTAGCCTTTTGGCTTGTGATTGTGTAATCACAATTCTCTTATATTATTGAACTATGTTTCATTAGAATATGAAAAAAATGGTAAGTAGAGTGAGAAAAATATAAACGAGGTTTTTGTTTTCCAAGTTATCTATAACAATAATGTAAATATCAATGAATGAAATTGTTTTTCTTTGTTTAATAATTTTTCATAATTTGCTTTCTCTTTATATAATCATTTCTGGTTATATAATTTTTTATGCTTCTTATATAATTAGTTAATATATTTAATTTAATTTGTTTTGTTAATTGTAAATTTAATATATCAAATATTAAATGAGTTTCTTATTTATAAAGATACTCTGTAGAGGTTACTTTTAAGATTATGGATTGTTGAGTTATTTTAGGCTTTTAGTTAATGTTTAGGTGATCATAAAACTTTGAAATATAATAAATAAATAATGCGTTTTTTTTAGGTTTTAATTTTTTAATCAAATTAAAGATTAATTTAAAATGGTTTATTTTAATTTATTTATAAATAGGATTAATATAAAATTATAAATATTGTTTATAATATATAACTAATTTCTTTTCCTTTCAAAATGGTTAAAAAAATGAATTATCACTTAGAGTAAGTAAGGAGAATTTTACTTTTTCCAAATATTTTTGATATTAAGGGTTATATGTTTTTTATATAAATTTTCATTTATATTTAACAAATATAATTAAACATAAAATTTGAAATAATTACTATTATTATTTTCAAGTTACCCATTAAATTGATGTATGATATTTCTTTGTTTGTGGGATAAGGGACTCACTTTTTTGTATTATTATTCATTTTTCACGTCACGACCAAGCCATACACCAATTTGGTGTATGAGACCTCATGGTTTGTGCGACAAGGCACCCACCTCCTCGTACTGATTTGACGACTAAGTCTACGAGGCGCCTTTGAGTTTTGGTTTTGAACATATGACTTCTTAAGAGGAAACACATACTCTTAACCACTAAGCCATAATATATAATAGTACTTTTAATAAAAATCTATAATAAATTAAAACAAAATAATCTTTTAAATACATGTACATGCATTGACAGTTTTTTAAACAAAACAAAAATAACAAAATTATAATATTTTGAGAATCTTTTAAGTAATTATAACACTTGAATTTTTGAATAATAAAGAATACTGAGTATCGATGTGACATTTTTTAAACCAAAAATCAAAATTACAATATTTGAAATTGTTGAATTGTAAAGAATACTGATTATCAATGTGACATTTATTTAAAAAACACAAAATTAGAGTATTTTGAGAATCTTTTAAGTAATTGTAAGAATTGAAATGGCATGGAATGAAGTGAGAGATCAAATTGAAATTGCAGGGATGAAAGTGAAAGTGAACTGAGCAGAGGAATGTGACGTTGGAATTAGCCATTGATGTCAATGTGTAAAAAAACGGTCTTTGTAAATGTTGGAAGGTAAAATCATGTCTTTTTTCTTATTGCACATTTATTTTTTTTAGATTGATGGGATTGTTTGGAAATATGATCTCAGAGATTATATATATATATAATATATATATAATATATATATATATATATATAATATATAAGAGGTTTGTACCTAGAGTTGCTATACACTCCGGTATGGGGGAGTAAAATCATGTAACTTTGTGTAATAATAATATGTTATCGGCTCAAACTGACATACAAATAATATATTTGGGCCGTATTTGAGAGAAGCCCACTGCTCTATAAATCTAACACACTCAAGCGAGAATCCAGATTTCCCTCGTAACCTCCTCAAAATCCTCAGGTAAGGTTTTAAGCTCTGTGTAATTTTCCAAATCCTCGACAGAGCGCTGTTTTACAGACTTTCATGTCGGCAGAACCTTCCCAACTTCGGTGGAATTTGAAGCAAAAATGAAGGCGTTTCTTCCGCAGTCTTCATTGAAGTGGAGAAATGAAAGAAAATCTTGTTCCACAGCGATCCGAAAGTACGACAACGACGGCAAAGGACTAGAAGCGAGGAAAACGGAATATTCGTGAATAACCGTCGGTGGCAGTTACCATAACCCGTCGTGGCTAACAATCGCAATATCCCATCATGCCTAATAATTCCTAGTGAGGCATTCCATCAAATCCATGTCAGTCATCTCAACGAGCAATGGCTGTGTGGAGGATTTTGGTCCTTTTAAGTTTAGGGTTTAAATTTTCTTTCTCTCAATAATGTGATATAGTATTAAGGTACCCAAAAAAATAATGGGTAAGCATCCTAAAGTGAAGGAAAACAAAAGTTAATTATAATAAATATCTTTTGTAGTTATGATTGGTGGGATGTATATCATTGAAATGGATTCTAATTTATTTTAAATTTAAAGTTTTAAATCTAACTAGATTAGATTTATTTTTAATTCTGAATTTTATGCAAAGTTAGATTTATTTTTAATTTTTTATTTATCCAAGGTTAGATTTATTTTTAATTATGGATTTATCCAAGTGTTTAGAGGATCAAATTTTTTCAAGTGCAAATTTCTCTTCTAATTTTGCATTCAAAAGCTCGAGATTTATCTTAGGTTTATAATATTTATCCCTTCGGTTTAATGTTATTCCCTTAAGTTTCTAATCCCTTGGGTTTTTAGTATTAATCCATTTGGTTTATTATTCCCTTGGGTTTATAATATGAGTCCTTTGGATTTATTAATCTAAGGGTTCTTATTCCTAAGGTTTAATATTATTTATAGGTTTTGTAATATTAATCCTTTGGTCTAAGATAAATCCCCTTGGTTTATAATCATGGTCAACCATGGTCGAATGTCACATTGTGACAAAGATTTTCTCAATATGAAAATCAATCATGGTCAAATGTCGTATTGTCACAAATATTGTCTCCATAAGAAAATTAATCATGGTCAACCATGGTGCAACATCACATTGTGACAAAAATTGTCTCAATATGAAAATCAACCATGGTCAACCATGCTCCAACGTCGCATTCTGACAAAGATTGTCTCAACATGAAATATTATTTATAGGGTTTATAATATTAATCCCATGGTTTAATATAAATTCCTTTGGTTTATAATCATGCTCAATCATGATAAACCATGTTGCAATTTGACATTGTGACGAAGATTATTTCAATATATTTTAGTGTTTATAATATTTGTCTTAAGGTTTATATATGTTGTATTTATAATATTAGTCCCTTGGGTTTAATATTATTCCCTTAGGTTCATAATCCCTTGGGGTTTTAGTGTTAATCCCTTGGGTTTATAATATCAATCCCTTTGGTTTGTTATTCCCTTAGGTTTACAATATCAATCATGGTCAACCATTATCAATCATATCCAACCATGGTCAACCATGGTTGAATGTCACATTGTGATAAGGATTGTCTCACCATGAAAATAAACCATGTTTTAATGTTTGTAATATGTATATTGGGGTTTACCAATGTTGGGTTTATAATATTGGTATCTTGGGTTTAATATTATTCCCTTGGGTTCATAATCCCTTGGGTTTATTATTAAGTTAGAATATAATATCAATCATGGTCGGCTTTATTAATCTCTTGTGTTTGTAATATCGATCCCTTCTGCTTTTTGATCCCTTAGGTTTTTAATATTTATCCCTTGGGTTCACTAATTCATTGGGTTTTTAATATTAAACGGTTGGGTTTATTAGCTCCTTTGGTTTATTAATCCCTTGAGTTTAAAATATTAATTCTCAGGGTTTATTAATTCAACAATGTTTATTTTAATATTTTTAATATTTATCTTAGGTTTTGTATACCTTGGGTTTATATTATTAATCTATTTTGTTTAATAGTATTCCCTTAGTTCATAATCCCTTGGGTTCATTGTTCCTTTGTGTTTATAATATCAAGCACTTAGGTTTATTATTCCCGAGCCAAACATGGTTTATTATGATGTCGACCATGGTCCAACATGGAATTATGATAAAGATTGTCTCAATATGAAAATCAATGATGCTCGATCATGTTTATTTTAGTGTTTATAATATTTATCTTAGGGTTTATATACATTGGGTTTATAATATTAGTCCCTTGGATTTAATATTATTTCCTTGAGTTCATAATCCCTTGGGGTTTTAGTATTAATCCCTGTCGTTTATTATTCCTTTAGGTTTCTCATATTAATCCCTTGGGTTTATTATTCCCTTAGGTTTATAATATCAATCATGGTCCACCATTGTCAATCATAGCCAACGATGGTCAACCATGGTTGATTGTCGCGTTGTAACAAGGATTGTCTCACCACGAAAATAAACCATGTTTGTTTTAGTGTTTGTAATATTTATATTTGGGTTTACCAATGTTATGTTTATAATATTATTCTCTTGGGTTTATAATATCTTGGGGTTTTAATATTAATCCCTTGGGCTTATAATATCAATCCCTTGGGTTTATTATTCCCTTAGGCTTATAATATCAATCATGGTCAACCATTGTCAATCATAGCCAACCATTGTCAACCATGGTTGAATGTTGCATTGTGACACAGATTGTCTCACCATGAAAATAAACCATGTTTATTTTAGTGTTTTTAGTATTTATATTTGGATTTACCAATGTTGGGTTTATAATATTTGGCCCTTGCGTTTAATATTATTCCTTCGTAATCCATTAGGGTTTTAGTATTAATCCCTTGTGTTTATTGTTCCTTTCGGTTTATAATATCAATACCTTGGGTTTATTATTGCCTTAGGTTTATAATATCCATGATGTTCAACCATTGCCAATTATAGCCAACCATGGTCAACCATGGTTGAATGTCACATTGTGACAAGGATTGCCTCACCATGAAAATAAACCATGTTTATTTTAGTGTTTGTAGTATTTAAATTTGGGTTTAACAATGTTGGCTTTATAATATTTGGCCCTTCGGTTTAATTCTTTTCCCTTGGGTTCATAATTCCTTGGGGTTTTAGTTTTAATCCCCTGTGTTTATAGTTCCTTTTGGTTTCTAATGTCAATTCCTTGGGTTTATTATTCCCTTAGGTTTATAATATCAATGATGGTCAACCATTTTCAATTATAACCAACCATGGTCATCCATGGTTGAATGTCGCATTGTGACAAGGATTGTGTGACCATGAAAATAAACCTTATTTATTTTAGCATTGTAATACTTATATCCGGGTTTACCAATGTTGGGTTTTTAATATTCGTTCCTTGGGTTTAATATTATTCCCTTCGGTTCAAAATCCCTCGAGTTTTAGTATTAATCCTTTGGGTTTATGTTTCCCATGGGTTCATAATATCAATCCTTTGGGTTTATTATTAACATGGGTTTATAATATCAATCATGGTCAACCATAACCAACCATGGTCAACTGTGGTCAATCATGGTTTGATATCACATCATGAAAAAAATTATCTCCTCTTAGGGTTTATATATCTTGAGTTTATAATATTAGTCCCTTGGCTTTAATATTATTCCCTTAGGTTTATAATCAATCTGGGATTTAGTATTAATCCCTTGGGTTTATTGTTCCTTGAGTTTATAATATTAATAATCCATTTGGTTTATTAATCCCTTGAGTTTAAAATATTAATTCTTAGGGTTTCTTAATTCAACAATGTTTATTTTAGTATTTTTAATATTATCTTAGGGTTTTTATACCTTTGGTTTATAATATTAGTCCCTTTTGTTTAATATTATTCCCTCAAGTTCGTAATCCCTTCGAATTTTAGTATTAATCCATTGGGTTTATTGTTCTTTGGGTTTATAATATCAATAGCTTGGGTTTATTATTCCCTAGTCAACCATGATTTATTATGATATCAACCATGGTCGAACATGAAATTGTGATAAGGATTGTCTCAATATGAAAATCAACAATAGTCAATCATGTTTATTTTAGTGTTTATAATATTTATCTTAGGGTTTATATATGTTGGGTTTAATATTAGTCCCTTGGGTTCATAATCCCTTAGGGTTTTAGTATTAATCTGTTAGGTTTATTATTCCTTTGGGTTTCTCATATCAATCCCTTAGGTTTATAATATCGATCATGGTCAACCATTTTCAATCATAACTAACCATGGTCAACCATGGTTGTATGTCACATTGTGACAAGGATTGTCACACCATGAAAATAAACCATGTTTATTTTAGTGTTTGTAATATTTATATTCGGGTTTGTGAATGTTGGGTTTGGGTGTATTAATCCCTTAGGTTTACAATATCAATCATGGTCAACCATGTTTGAATGCCGCATTGTGACAAGGATTATCTCACCATCAAAATAAACCATGCTTATTTTCGTGTTTGTAGTATTTATATTTGGGTTTATCAATGTTAGGTTTATAATATTTGTCCCATGGGTTTAATATTATTCCCTTGGGTTTATAATCCCTTGGGGTTTTAATATTAATCCCTTAGTTTTAATATTCCTTTGGGTTTATAATATCAATCACTTGGGTTTATTATTCCCTTAGGTTTATAACATCAATGATGGTCAACCATTGTAAATCATAGCCAACCATGGTCAACCATGGTTTATTTTAGTGTTTGCAATATTTATATTTGGGTTTACTAATGTCGGGTTTCTAATATTAGTCCCTTGGGTTTAATATTATTCCCTTGGGTTTATGTTTCCCTTGGGTTCATAATATCAATTGCTTAGGTTTATTAATAACTTGGTTTATAATATCAATCATGGTCAACCATAACCAACCATGGTCAACTATGGTCAATCATGGCTTGATCTCACATTATGAAACAAATTGTGTCCACTTAGGGTTTATATACCTTGGTTTTTTAATATTAGCACCTTGAATTTAATATGATTCCACTAGGTTCATAATCCCTTGGGGTTTTAGTATTAATCCCTTCGGTTTATTGTTCCTTTGGGTTTATAATATCAATCGCTTGGGTTCATTATTCCGTAGTCAACCATGGTTTATTAAGAAATCAAACATAGTCAACCATGGTCCAACATGGAATTGTGATAACGATTGTCTCAATATGAAAATCAATGATGGTCAATCGTGTTTATTTTAGTGTTTATAATATGTATTTTAGGGTTTATATAGGTTGGGTTTATAATATTAGTCCCTTGGGTTTAACATTATTCCCTGGGGTTCATAATCCCTTGGGGTTTTAGTATTAATCCCTTCAGTTTATTATTCCTTTGGGTTTATAATATCAATCGCTTGGGTTTATTATTCCCTTAGGTTTATAATATCAATCATGGTCAACCATTGACAATCATAGCCAGCCATGGTTGAATGTCACATTGTGACAAGGATTGTCTCACCATGAAAATAAACCATGTTTATTTTAGTCTTTCTAATATTTATATTAGGGTTTAACAATGTCAGGTTTTTTGAGTAGATTTTTTGGTGTAAATCACATTAGAATGCTTTTGTCGACGTGTTTCGAACCAACGAGTGTGGTTCATCGTCACGACAAGTTGAAGAGCTAGATCCTGGTTGCAAGTTAAATAGAAGAGCAGATCATCCAACGCTATATTAGATTAGGAAACGACTACATTGGACTAGGCAACTAGACTTTCTAACGGCTAGTTGCCCAGTCAAATATAGCAGTTAGAAATTCTAGTAGCCCAGTCTAGTATAATTGTTGCCTAGTCTAATAGAGTCATTGGATGATCTGCTCTTCTATTTAACTTGTAGCCAGGATCTGGTTCAACTTGTCCTAACGATGAACCACATTCGTTGGTTCAAAACGCATCAACAAAAGCATTCTAATGTGATTTACGCCGAAAAATCTTCTCAAAAAACTTGATATAGATCACAAAAACTGAAATTCAACAATATTGGGTTTATAATATTAGTCCCTTGGGTTTAATATTATTTCCTTAGGTTCATAACCCCTTGATTGTTATTATTTATATAGTTATTAATAATCATAAATAATTGGTCTTTAAAAAATTACACATAATAATTCCCTTATCATAATTCTAACTATTATTATTGGATCATGGTTGTTATTATGAGTTATATTATTATTATAATAATATAATAATAATGATAATATGTTTATATTATTATAATAATATAATATTGTTATGAGATATTATTATTATTATTAGTTAATATTATATATGATTAATATTAATATTATAATTATTAGATAATATTATTATTATAATAATATAATAATAAATATATTTATTATTATAATAATAATAAATATAATTGTTATAATTATAATAATATAATAATAATTATATTATTATAATAATTTAATGATAATCTAATATTATGAGTTATTTTTATTATTAAGCAACCCATCTATGTATTGGGTTTCATATCACCCCATGGTTGGGAACTTATTATCGATTCGATCTCCGAAAGTTATGGATTTGTCCATAATGAACGAATCATATCTGGTCTTGTTTCAACTTTTCCAGTCATCTTAGATACGATTTTTAAATATTGGATCTTCCGTTGTTTCAATCCATATATCTCCTCACTTGTAGTTACATATTATTATTGTAATATTAATATAATTAATCGTATAATAGTATATATAAATAATATGGTGGTTATTTATAGTTATTAATAATCATAAATTTTCATATTTAAAAAAATACTCATTTATATCAATTACATTGAAAAATATAATTATATATATGTTTCATATACTTGTATCAAACCTATATCAACCACGTTGATCAATGTAGTTGTACTTACTCATCATAATAATATATTTTCCACTCATGCCAACAATCACTTATCCCAACAATCAACATTTAATGTAATTGGGAACGAAACCGTGAATGCGCACGCCTTTGTTTTCCTCGACATTCTGATTCCGATGTACCACCGATTTGGCCCAGTCGAATATTGCAAATATCAGTACAAATAATTTATCTTCAATTTTGCAACGAGATAATGCCTGATGATAATGCCTGTCAATGTATCATACAATTATTACGTCCCGCGTGCTCCACTAAATGTTTTCATCGGACCCATTTCCACTTCTCGTCGTTGTCACGATTGCGCTCCTTTCGATGTATTATGCAATTATTCCTTTCGATGTATTATGCAATTATTGTGTTCCGGGTGCTCCACGAAAAGTTTTCACCCGACCTCTATTTGCACTTCTCGTCGTTAGAAATTATTTTGCAGGAGTCACGATTGGGCTCCTTACTTTACTTTACTCTCACGCAACCCAACCCAACCCAAACATACATGTATGTATTCTAGCTGCCTGCGCCCACTTACCATCCATTACTGTAAGATTTATATCTATATATTTTATTATCCTCGCCCACTTATCATCCATTCTCGTAAGGTTTTTTCTTGAGCCATTAAGCTATTCATGGCAAGTGGGAAGAATTTTTCGCTTCTTTATCTATTCCTTTTTGTTTTACCCATTAGGGTTTTGCAAGCTTCTCATCGCGACTGGGATGAAGCTAGTTTGTCGGTTCTCAGAGCATCAAAATCCAGTTCCCTGGCGCCCCCTGAAACTTATAGAACAGCGTATCATTTTCAGCCCGTTAAACATTGGATGAATGGTATATTTATTTGTATGTTTTTTATTTTTTCCATCACGATTCCTTAAATTTTAATCATGGACTTGGGGTGTCCTGTAACTAATGTGTTTTATTCTGCATGATTGGCGTTGTGGGGAATGACTCAAGATCCCAATGGTTAGTATTGGAAATGGACTTCAATATCTTTATCTTTAATAAAAAGTCCGGAGATCTCGAAGGGCTGTTTTCAGTGCTCGTCTGAATGAAAGTTGTGTTTTACCTGATCATCCCTAGGATTTAATGAAAATCTATGTCTTTTGCGTTGGGAAGCAAGTGTCAATTAGAGCAGGCTAATTATTATGCATCTGATACTCTGCTCTAGATGCTCTGACACATAAATAACTTGCACTCTGACATGTGTAATGATTTTGAATTGCAGCGCCATTATTCTACAAGGGCTACTATCATTTGTTCTACCAATATAATCCCAAGTCGGCTGTGTGGGGACTCATCATGTGGGGGCATGCAGTTTCAAGAGATCTCATAAATTGGGTACACTTGGCTGGTGCAGCTATATACCCTGATGAATGGTATGATGTCAATGGCGCCTGGTCTGGATCTGCCACTTTACTACACAAAGGGGGCGTTCCCGTGATCTTATACACAGGATGCAACAATGTGTCCGAACAAGTTCAAGCCATGGCTGTTCCCAAGGACCCATCGGATCCTTTGTTGCGGGAGTGGAAGAAGATCCCGAAGAATCCAATCATGCTGCCTACTGGCATCAACGCCAGTTCCTTCAGAGATCCAACGACGGCATGGCTGGGATCGGACCAAAGATGGCGACTTCTGGTCGGCAGCAAAAGGGATGAGAATAAGGTGGGCGTGGCATTGATTTTCAGAAGCAAAGATTTCGTTAGATGGGTGAAAGCCAAACATCCGCTGCACTCTGCTAGGCATATCGGAATGTGGGAGTGCCCGGACTTCTACCCTGTGTCCCTCTATGGTATCCATGGCCTTGACACTTCGACCATAGGTCCCGCTGTGAAGCACGTTCTAAAGAACAGTTTAGACGATACCAAAGTGGACTACTATACAGTGGGCCATTACTTGCCTCATTTGGACAAGTATGTCCCTGAAAATGGATCTGTGGAGGGCCCCAATGGTCTTAGGTATGACTACGGTAAGTTTTATGCTTCAAAAACTTTTTTTGACCCTCGCAAGTCGCGAAGGATTTTGTGGGGTTGGATCAATGAATCCGACAGCGTGGCGGATGATCTCAACAAACAATGGGCTTCCCTTCAGGTATCTATATAATATCATCATATTATCCTTTTGAGCTGCTCTGTTTCTGCTTTGCGCGTCAAATATAATCCCAGGTGCTGTTTGATGGCAGGCGATTCCTAGGGTTGTGAGGCTCGATCCTCTTACTAGGAGAAGCCTCTTTCAGTGGCCAGTGCCAGAGCTTGAATCGTTGCGCGCGTATAATGTGAGGAAAGATCACGTGGTTTTGGAAAGAGAATCCGTAATGAAGGTGGAGGGATTCAACTCAGGAGCTGCGCAGGTAATAAAGATACAAGGAAAATTAGATATTTTAACTAAGATTATAATAATGAGATGAATATAAGCATATTATATGTATGCGTGATTGCATTGCATTGCAGGTGGACGTGGAGGTAGAGTTTGAGTTGGGAGGCGATTATGAAATCGTGGAGTTGGAGGGAATGACAGCGACAGCTCAGAGCTTGTGCAGTCGCGGGAACAACAATACGAGGGGATTTGGGTTGATGGTGTTGGCATCTGATGATCTCAAAGAGAGGAGCGCTGTCTTCTTCAAGATTTTCAAGGGCAGAGTTAACGGCAATGTCCACAGAAAGGTGGCCTTGTGCGTGGATCAGAGCAGGTGCAGCAAGCCTATATTTAATATCAAATTTATTGATCATAAATTTACTGATCAGGCAGGCTATATTTAATATCAAATTCCACCTAATTGTAATTGTAATTTGAATGAAAATATGTGCTGAGGTCAGGTCCACGTTGCAAGTGGATGTGGACAAGACGAGCTATGGAGGATTTGTGAGCGTGAAGCCCCACCAACGGTCGCTGTCGCTTAGAGTATTGGTAAGAACTGTGTAGCCAATTTTCAATCAAAGTTGAGGTTAACATGAATGGAATTGGAGTGGAGGGATTGAAGGTTGATTACTATTCATGTGTGCGCAGGTTGATCACTCAATTGTGGAGAGTTTTGCAGAGGGAGGGAGAACATGCATTACGTCGAGGAGTTATCCCACGCTGGCGGTTAATGAGAATGCTCATCTCTTCGTGTTTAATTATAACAAATCGCCCCTCCTCCTTCGTCGACTCTCCGCCTGGCACATGAAAACCTCCATCCAGGTATACGAATCCCAGTGAATTATGATGCGGATGGCTGTCCATCGAGACTTGGTGTTTCCCGTTGAAATAAATCGCAGTGTAGCCTTTTGGCTTGTGATTGTGCGATCACAGTTCTCTTATATTATTGAACTATGTTTCATTAGAATATGAAAAAAATGGTAAGTAGAGTTGGAAAAATATAAACGAGGTTTTTGTTTTCCAAGTTATCTATAACAATAATGTAAATATCAATCAATGAAATTGTTTTTCCCGTGTATATAATCATTCTTTGTTTAGTAACTTTTCATAATTTGCTTTCTTTTTATATAATCATTCTTGTTATATAATTTTTTATGCTTCTTATATAATTAGTTAATATATTTAATTTAATTTGTTTTGTTAATTGTAAATTTAATATATCAAATATTAAATGAGTTTCTTATTTATAAAGATACTCTGTAGAGGTTACTTTTAAGATTATGGATTGTTGAGTTATTTTAGGCTTTTAGTTAATGTTTAGGTGATCATAAAACTTTGAAATATAATAAATAAATAAGCATTTTTTTTAGGTTTAACTTTTTAATAAAATTAAAAGATTAATTTAAATGGTTTCTTTTTTATAAATTAATATAAAAAGGATATAATTAAAAATTTTATTTAGTATTGGTATAATATATAAATAATTTGTTTCTTTTCTAAATGGATTGAAAAAACTTATTTTAGGAATTATCAATGATATAAGTAAGGAAAGTAAAAATTTTACTCTTTTTTTTAAGATATTGTGGATATGAAGAGGTTACTTGTTTTTTATATAAATTTTTATTTTTTTTTAACAAATATAATTAAATCATAAAATTTTAAATAATAATAATTATTATTCTCAAGTCATATATTAAATTGGTGTATGAGATTTTTTTGTTTGTGGGATAAGGGACTCACTTTTGCATATTATTATTCAATTTTAACGTCACAGCCAAGCCATACACCAAATTGGTGTATGAGGCCTCTTGTTTGTGGGACAAGGGACCCACCTCCTTATACTGATTTGACTGCTAAATCTACGAAGGCATACATACTCTGCGCCTTTGAGTTTTGGTTTTGAACATATGATTTTTTAAGAGGAAACACATACTCTTAACCATTAAACCATAATATATAATAGTACTTTTAATAAAAGTCTATAATAAATTAAAACAAAAATAATTTTTTAAATACATGTGTATGCATCAAGCTTATAAAATCCTCTTGAATGGCAAAAAAACCTTAGCATTGAATATCGATGTGACAGTTTTTTAAACAAAACAAAAATAACAAAATTATAATATTTTGAGAATCTTTTAACTAAATATAACAATTGAATTTTTGAATAGTAAAAAATACTAAGTATCGATGTGACATTTCCTAAATCAAAAACCAAAACTACACTATTTCAGATTGTTGAATGGTAAAGAATATGGAGTATCGATGTCACATTTACTTAAAAATAAAATAAAATTACAATATTTTAAGAATCTTTTAAGTAATCGTAAGAATTCAAATGGCATGGAATGAAGTGAAAGATGAAATTGAAATTGCATGAAAGAAAGTCAAAGTGAACTAAGCTGAGGGATGTGACGTTGGAATTAGCCATTGATGTCAATGTGTAAAAAAACGGTCTTTGTAAATGTTGAAGGTAAAATCATGTCTTTTTTATTGCACATTTACTTTTTTGCAAATTGATGGGATTGTTTGGAAATATGATCATTGATGGGATTGTTTGGAAATATGATCTAGAGGGTTATATATATAGATAAATAGATATATATATATATATATGTTTGTACCTAGAGGTGCTATACACTCCCGTATGGGGAGTAAAATCATGTAACTTTGTGTAAAAATAATATGTTATATTATATCGGCTCAAACTGACATACAAATAATATATTTGGGCTGGATTTGAGCGAAGCCCACTGCTCTATAAATCTAACACACTCTAGCAAGAATCCAGATTTGCCTTGTATCCTCCTCAAAACCCTCACGTAAGGTTTTAAGCTCTGTAATTTTCCAAATCCTCGACAGAGTCGTTGTTCTGCAGACTTTCATGTCGACAGAACCTTCCCAACTTCGGTGGAATTTGAAGCAAAAATGAAGGCGTTTCTTCCGCAGTCTTCATTGAAGTGGACAAATGAAAGAAAATCTTGTTCCACAGCGATCCGAGAAGCGAGGAAAACGGAATATTCGTGAATAACCGTCGGTGGCAGTTACCATAAACCGTCGTGGCTAACAATCACAATATCCCATGATGCCTAATAATTCCCAGTGAGGCATCCCATCAAATCCATGTTAGTCATCTCAACGAGCGATGGCTGTGTGAGGGAGGATTTTGGTCCTTTAAGTTTAGAGTTTAAATTTTCTCTCTCAATAATGTAATATAGTACTAAAGTACCCAAAAAAGAATCATGGCTAACCATCCTAAAGTGAAGGAAAACAAAAGTTAATTATAATAAATATCTTTTGTAGCTATGGTTGATGGGATGTATATATTGAAATGGATTCTAACTTATTTAAAATTTAAAGTTTTAAATTTAACTAGATTAGATTTATTTTTAGTTCTGAATTTTATGCAAAGTTAGATTTTTTTTTTTATTTTTGATTTATCCAAGGTTAGATTTATTTTTAATTATGGATTTATCCAAGTGTTCAAAAGGATGAAATCTTTCGAAGTGTATTTCTCTCTTCTAATTTTGCGTTCAAAAACTGGAGATTTATCTTAGGGTTTATAATATTTATTCTTTCGGTTTAATATTATGCCTTAGGTTTCTAATCCCTTGGGTTTTTAATATTAATCTCTTGGGTTTATTATTCCCTTGGGTTTATAATATGAATCCTTTGGATTTATTAAACAGAGGGTTCTTATTCCTAGGGTTTGATATTATTTATAGGTTTTATAATATTAATCCTTTGGTCTAACATAAATCTCGTTGGTTTATAATCATGGTCAACCATGGTCCATTGTCACATTGTGACAAAGATTTTCTCAATATGAAAATCGATCATGGTCGAATGTCGTATTGTGACAAATATTTTCTCCATAAGAAAATTAATCATGGTCAACCATGGTGCAACATCACATTGTGACAAAGATTATCTCAATATGAAAATCAACCATGGTCAACCATGCTCCAAAGTCACATTCTGACAAAGATTGTCTCTAATATCAAATATTTTCACCTTCTAATGATCACCTTCTACGTCTAGGCCTTGGTCTTGTGGCTCTACACGTGATTGCAGTCTAGCCCCCGTATCAGAGCCCTTCAATTAGAGGTTATGAATCATAGGTTTCAATTCAATTGACAAATCGCCTCAACCTCTGATCGATGACCTCCCATACATGACGCTATCACTACCACGTATCTGCCACGTGTAACCTTTTGAATAATGCCATGTGCTGCCCTTTTTTGGCCTATTGTGAGCCTTGAAACTATCAAATCTTCCTGCCACATGTATTGACCCTTTTGGCACGTCGTGATGATGTCAGCCTCCCTGCGTCACTTGTTGCAACCAATTGCTATAGGCAACGTGTCCGTAAACGCATCCAATCATTGTTTATCATGTGTCTCTTATTAGATCTAATCTTTTGGTTGCCACGCGTCCCTTTGGGAGGAGAGAGAAAAGGCTCAAGATTCTTTAGTTTTGCAGACAAATCCTTTGTTAATTTCTTATCGTCCGTCCTGACATTTTAAATCTAGTAGCCCATTACCGGCAGTTTCCTTGCATATTGCAGCTCGCATATCGCAATTTGCAATATCAACACTTTTAAGATGCAGTCGCTTCTCGGAAAGTTCCACTTGAGAGCGGATGCAATGTTCTATTGCATTATTTTTCATACCTCTAGAAGGTCCAAATATTGTAAGGAATAGAAATCTCCAAAGTCGGAAGTTGAAACTTGAAAAAGCAAGGCATTTGGAGGCGGGCAAGGATCGCTAGATATTTGAAATAGCTAAGGCACTGACACCTCAGACCTTTAGGACATTATTGTTGGTCTATTAGTCAGATGAACCTATTTATAATAGAGTTATATCAAACTAATAGAATCGCAGATATTCTTTTCGAAATTTCTAATACATGTAGCATTGGTCCTATATAATAATAATAATAAAACTAAATTATGAATCTTTGAACTATGCTATGGACCTCCAACCACTAATATGCAACCTCAATTGTTTTATCATACCAAACTTAAATGTGAAATCACATTCACCCCTTATTGTATCTTTTGGAATACAACCTCCGATAAGATCCACTCTCTATGCACGTATCTTGCTCTCGATGTCTATTTTTACTCATTAATTATTGTTGTTTAGCTGATTATGTGCATTTGTTGTTGCTTTATTCTCCCTCGTATGAAAATTTCATGTTTTACATTGATGTACAAAGGTCAATTAATATGATCGATTGACCTTTTTTTCCCACAAATTTCCAAAAATATTTCTTCTGGTGTGAAGGTTCCAATGCCCGAAAACTCTGATAAATATTTAATCAATATTACACATTTTTTAAACAATTGCAACTTAAAACCTCTACATGCATCTTGGTCTTGACAACTACTCTATCCATTAATCTAATTAATGGAACAAACATGTGCATTTACTTTTGCTTTATTCTCACTCGCACAAAATTAATATGTTTTATGCCCTTAACGCTTTATTATATGCATTTATTCAAATGAGCCACATTGATATTCTAGAGTGAAATTTCGACTTACAAGATTTGGAAAAGGATTCTTCTCATGTAAAAGTTTCAAAATCCTGAAACTCCCATGTATATCTAATCAATATGTGACAGTTTCATTTAATTAAGGTATGAAACCTATCAACACATCCTGACATCGAGGATTGTTCTATTCAATAATCTAACTAATGGCCTGCATATGTGCATTTATTCTCACTTTAATCTCAATTAAACGATCATCTCTATCATTGGTAACCCCATGACATCTGCCACATGTCTTGACTCTGATTCATTGGCCCTTATGCTTAGCTGGTAGATGGGCGTGTGCTCTATTTAGCCTCTTCCCGTAAGATTATTCTGTTAATTTTTTGAGTTGCATTTTTTTTGTTGTTTTTGTCATATTGCTGGTCTCTTGATGTTTCTCTTGTTGTTTCTATTGCACATCGTGTTGTTGTCTTCAACCAAATAACTACCCCAAAATTTCAGTAACAAACAGGTGATAATCCAGAACCTACTAACCATATCATCTTTTGCACTAAAATGGAAAAAGTCAATGTTTCCATATTGCGTGTATAGCTTAGAATAATATGTGAGTTGTCACAACGTGCAACACACCCACCTGTAGAGTTTTTGAAACGCTATATATAGACAACCAACTTTCTATGCTTAAACATTTCAATTTTTCTTTCCCCTTGCCTTTGACTATTGGCAAGAATCTAAATTGTAAATATTTCTTCTTTAATTTAGCTCCAAGTATGCCAATCTTGTGAACAACAGCGCTCACTACTTTATTTCCACTTATCTTCCAATATTGACTACATTTTACAGGCTTTCACCTTTCAGGACAACTGCTTTCCTCATCATCATGGAAGTTGCCTTGACAATGAATTCCATCACTTTGTTGTTCGTTGGCTCTACAACGATCTAACCATCGCTCCAAATTGTTGAACTTGACCTTCTTGCTTCCACAAAGACATCGTCCCAATGCTACAAAATTTCACACTCCAACGGTACCTCTCAACACAAAAAATTTCTTTCTTTTGCTTACAATGGTCATGTCATCTCTGGTGCCCTCCAGTTGAGCTCAATTATCATTCTCAAAGAATTCAATTGAATTTTTTTGCAAAAATATGTGTATGTTCATTCTTCACCATATTCTTGATGTTTTTCTATGCTTTCCCTCTCTCTGCCATTGTCACTCTGAATAATTCCGCATTTATTTTCTCTTTCTTTCCTTCTTTTTAGGAGTTTACAAATTATTGAACTAGATGTTCTTGAACGTCATGAAACTTTAATTGGGGACCCGAACCTTCTTCAAATTGTACAAATGTTGACATACCAACTGAACTCTTTAACATCACACGCCCTTGCCTCGTCTACTTCTGCTTTGACACATCATTATGTGTTATCATCAACTCAGTTGTCCTCTGGTATGCCTATTTCCATTCCATTCATGGTGTTAATCCCCTATTGTAAACAATGGTCAATCCAAGATAGGGTGCTTGGAAAAACATCTATTCCTTCCTGCAACAATGCTCGAGGGTCTGGAAAGGTCTTGGGATTTTACCTCATTGATTCTGCCAATGATACAATCCATCTCTCAACCTTAGGTGATCTGGTAGATTCCTTGCATGACCTTGTCCAAATTGGGAAGCTTTACATAGTTTCAAATGGCACTATGAAATCAACAAACATAAATTACAACCATATAGATAGCAATTGGGAAGTCTCCCTTTCTGCAACTTCCATTGTTGAACCTTCCTTAGATGATGTTCTAGTAATTCCTTTCCATCATTTCTGTTTTAAATCTATAGATGAAATCAGATCTTCAAACCTTGACTCAATTTTAGACATCATTGGCATTATCAATTCCACTTCTCCAACTTCCAACATTCATCGAAGAGATGGCTTTGAAACACCTAGGAAAACTCTCATCTTGGAAGACATGTTTGGCTATAGTATTGACATCACCTTATGTGGGGAGAATTGCCACACCTTAGGAAACAAATTCGCTGAACCCACCTCTTCTGGTGCTTCGACCATGCTTGTAATGAAATGGGTCGCATAGCCAAATTTAATGGAAGAATTGTTGGGACTATCTCGAACACTAGCCTTGTGCTAGATCCTGCCATTCTAGAGACTAAAAAACTCCAATCATGGTTTCATCAAAGAGACCACTTGGCCTCTTGTAGAAAATTCTCGGGAACTTCCAAGTGGGGTCACCCACAACGTAAAATTGTCAACCTCATAGACTCTCATCCCGGTGGAAGAACAACATGGTTCTATGTTCATGGAACCATCACCTCTATGGACATGCAAGATTTCTACTTCCTTGCATGCCTTCTCTCATCTGATGGCATGGAATTAATAAAAAAAACTATCAACCACCCAAATGGAATCTAGCACTGCACAAAATGCGATGGGGCCTTCCCAGAATGTGATTATTGGTATGTGTTGAAATTTGAAATGCATGACCACACAGGCGTACTGGAAAATTTCATCACATTTGATAATGCTGCAACTGAACTCATGGGTGTCTAAGAAAAATACTTTTTCATAATCTCCAGTGATCCTGGTGCTATCCTTTCCTCTTCACATTGTCTTTGAAAACAAATATATTCAATGGTGTGGACCGTTTGAAGTTTGCACTAATCAATTCATAGGAAATCACCTATAGATCTGCATGTTTTGTTCTCCTCCGAGAAATTGAGAAAAATGTCTACTGCTCTAGTTATTTAGCATCTTTGAAAGTCGGTTTATTTTTCTCATGCCACCATGAAGTGTAAACAATAACTTCTATATGTTTTTCCGTTCATTGTCATTTCTTCCCTTTTCACCCCCCTTCTTTTTGTTCACTTCATCATTTTACTTCTCTTTTTTATGTATATACACCTATGATACATGTTGCAGCTTCCACCTTTGCATATTTTCCCATCTTTTACTTTTACATATAGTATATATGTTCTTCTTCTTCTTCCTTCTAAACAAAATAGAATATCTACATCCTTTTATATTGTTCTTTTTGCTCCTAAATACAAACATTGGCTTCTTGTAAAGGGTTGTCATTTGGTTGCCTTAAATCTACTTGGTAAATGAATCATAGATAGTTTCAATCTCCACAAAAATAATTCGCTGAGATAATCTTGATTGTAATCTCATTCTATGTTGCAAAGATAGCTTTGACAAAGTTCCAACAACAAAATTTGAATCGCATGGCATTAGTACATAATATCAAAGAAACATAAACTCTATTACAAAAAAGGTCTCTGTGGCGACTAAACTTCAAATACTTTGTCAAAAGACACATCTACTTTATAAGATTGAAGGCACTACTTCGAAAATATAACCACTAATGAAGTTCTTGCTTTTTGGGGCTATGTACTCTCTATCTTTGTGCTTAATACAACTCTTTGTGATCTCCTATACTCACTTGAACTTGTCTCCCCATGTTTGTATGAGGATGGACATGCCAATATCTTCTACAAACCCCTTAATAAATGCTCGGAAGAGACTCATTTATGCATAGAATAAAGACACATCCAACAAACAAAGACACCTCAAATATAAAGCTAATTTAAACACCCAAAACTTTCTAGTTATACCCCTGTCTAATGTTTCTCTTCCCCAACATCCTGAATCTTCACTTGCAATCCCATCTCCTTCAACATTCCCTACTTCGAGTGTACCTACCCTTCAAATTCCTCCATTGACTTCAACTTCTTGCCCATATACATCACACACCCCACCATTGACTCATCCTCCTTCACCCTCCCATCCCCACAGTTTGGTCAACCCTGGCATTAACCATGCACACCACCGATTTTGTGAAAGGATAGATGACCTCTCTCCCTTGCATATCTGCTCCATATGCAAAGAATCATACCCAAATATGAAAATAAAATTCTTACATGGTAACCACTATTGCTCCTGGTGTGCAACTACAAAATCCACCTATCGCTTCTCCCATGCGAACAACATGGACCCTGGCAACCAACTGTTTGTCCTTACTTCTCTAACACAAATAGAATAAATGCTCATATCACGTGTCAGCCCAATCTTGCAAGTCACCCATGCACAAGGTGGACATTACAAATACATCGGTCATACTATTTGTTTCCTGGAAGACATCACTGTCATCACCAACATTTTACTGTGCTTGGAGTCTGAATTGGACATCATCATTGTTACTAGGAATGACTCTGGCCACAAAACATATGATTTCATTGTTAGCGGGACGCGTTTTCTTGTGGCTTTAGAGTACAAACTAGCCCATGATCACTGCTACAAGGATGTCCAACTGGACCAAGCTACAATGTCTGCCTTAACAACTCACCCTATCAATATGTCTTTTGTCGTAGGTCACATATCCCCCTCCTCTCCTGAACCACGACTTGACTTCCCTACTTTCGATGATAACATTCTCACACACCCCACTCCAACAAACCTCTAACCATCCTCTTTTGTATTAGCACTCCCTAATTCCCATATTGAGCTTGAAGAAATATGCAACCACCTGCAGTATCCCCATCCTAATTCCACTACTTCATCTTCATCTTCCTAGCCCTCTGTTTCCTCCTCCGATATCAATGAATATACCATAGAATGCCTCCTTGCTATGGCATTCCCCACACTTTCCCACAGGGGCTGCCATGTTGGTCAACCATGTCTTAGAAAAGTTGAAATACAAAAATATGTTATTCACCTCATACACTACTATGATAACCTTATGTTGCGGCATTGTAGTCAAGCAACTACTATTGTTTTCATGAAGAGAAACCTTGAAGAGGGCTTTCCAATGACCATTGCAGACCTTCATGCATGCCTCCATGAAATTCCTGAGTCCATGCTTCCTGACCATATTATACGCTTTGGATCAGACTTAGAGGGATAAACTCATTCTAGAACAAACACAAAGGTGAACTCACTAAAATGATCATACAAATAGGTAGCCCTACTTTCTTCTTCATCCTAAGTGCAACTGACACCAAATGGTATGACGTGCACATGGTCATGCCTAGC
>APFE030602440.1:5557-16119 GCA_000404065.3 Pinus taeda | reverse complement strand
TCAATATGTCTTGATGGGAATTCAATAACATAATCAAAAATCCACATCTTGTAGCACATTACATTAATTTTCGATTCACAATCTTCCTCAAAGAGTTCTTGTAAAAAGGTTTACATGCAAAGGACTTATGGTGCAGGTATTTCCCTCACCATCCTTCTCATTTTTGTTTCTTTGTCTCGATGTACAGTCACCTCACAAAATTTCCTTTTTCATCTTTGCAGTTATGAGTGGCAACATAGGATCTTCGCACACATACATGGTTTCCGTTAGCTCGAAAATGCACCTAATATGGAAAAACTCGATTGGGATGACCAAGTCGCGATGTATAGAGCCAGGTGCTTTTTCGGTGAACACATTTCTTCTTGGAATCCTTGCCCTCTTAAATAATGTGGACCTTATGTACACATCTCTACAGAGAATGACCCGTGCATACTCCCATCGCCATTGATATTTTCATCCTCTCGCCTTTAGGACTATGAGAATCTTCTTAATTGTATTCAACGACATACAAAATGCCACCCCTCTTCATGTCTTCGTGAAAAAGGTCCTACTCTTATTTGCCGCTATGGAGTTCTGTGGGATTTGAATCCTAGCTCCTCTTTGATCATTGATGATAGTGGACAAAATAAATATGTTCTCACTCGTAATTATGACAGGTTAAATGTACACAACTTTGACATGATAAACATATGGAGATAAAACATCGATTGCTAGGTGGTTTTGTCTTAGCATGTTGTTCTGCACTACATCAAAAAATATTCATCGAACCAGAAACAAAATTAGAAATTTATAGGAAAATGACGTCATGTGTCTCCTAGGTTGTCTACCTAGAAAAACATGTTATTATTGTTGTATGAAAAATTTTAACAGAGACAATTTCTGATAGGGACAACAGTGCACAAGAAACATGCCACATGATACAAAACTACCCCTTTGACTTTGTAGCCGCTCATTTTTTTCCCTCAATGTTACTTGAACTTTTTTTCAACATGGTTCTCATGGTCGAGGTTCCCCCTTTCCAACACCACCCTTCACTATAGCATACATGAATAGACCAGCTTTGCGTGAAACACTAACACTTCTTGAAGCTACATGTTCCTAGTCCTTTTCTTCTTGCTGAAAAAATAACCAATGGAAACAAATAAATCCTTGCAAGATTTTTCATGTCCCCCCTTCCTATTCCTTGATTCTTTCTCCTACAAATGCATCCGATGTTTCTTTCTACTAGAGTGAACTACTTCAATACTTCCCTTTCCACACACTCCCATCAGACATAGGCTCCATTGATGAAGCAACCATTTCACATTGGGAACACAAAATATTTGCGTATATTCCATGGCATCTCCATCGAACCCCTAAAACCCCATTTCCCCTTGCTCTAATGAAATATCCACTAATTATATGTTGAACCCCCGAAATTCGTAGACATCAATGAGTGGCAATTCCTTTCTCAGCTACACCCTAGAAACAACATGGAAATAGATGACATTGACACGCTTAGACATTGCGACTTTGAATCTAACCACAATTGGTTCCATACTACGATCCCTCTCCCTTTCAAGAGACAACCATACGTTTCATAGACTTTAGTCGCTCATCCATCCAAATCCATTCTAACCCATCTCTAGTTCCCCACTCATTCACCTCATTGCCCACCCAATAAGTTTCATTCACCATTTTCCCCACCCACTTAGGACCACTTCCTCCATTACTCCACTTAGAATGCTCATCTAGAGCATTGATTGCATTAGGAAGATCCATCTAATTGATTGCCTAAAAGCTGCATTTCATGTTGAATCTCTTTCCAACTCAAGTCCATTGCTCCTACTCACTCCAATAGGTGTTGCAGTGTTTAACATAAAGGTGCTTACAATCCATTCTACCGTTCGCGTTCCTTTAGTGTCAATGCATCCTCTTGAGGGCCAGCCATTTCTGCATCTCCAAGAAAAAATTCATGTCAAACAAATTTCAATTGATCAAATGAGATTTATTGGCCCTAAACTTAATTCATAAGTAGAAGATTGCTTAAGGGAGGTATTTCCTTTGTATCAGAATGTGCCTTTCAGCAATTGGTCTATCATACTTATTGGTGATCTTGGGAAACTACCTCTTATGAAGGACATCCGCATGTATGTCGGCACATCACACAGAAATGCCTTGTGGTGCAGATTTGACATGGTTCTCACACTATCCACCATATTTCGTCAATAAGGGACGAACCCTCTTCAAATTACATTTTAAAAATTTCTCACAAATCTCAGAAATGCAACACCAACAGTCCAATAATGGAACCTTCTCATGTCAAGGACAAATTCCTTTTTTTCAAAGGATGAGCAGTAAGAATTTGACAATGCAATCCACCTATATCCAACCAACCTAGCTGTCAAATTTCATAACAAACAAATGCTCAAAAAATTGAACATGCTACTTGCACGGTGCTATGTAGAGAAAAGGAACCACCATCCTACTAGTGCACATGAAGAATATGAAGAGTTGGATGCAAAATTTCTTATTTGCGATGAACAACAAGTTTTCCTCACATGTAACTTGTGGGTTGAAGTAGGTCTTGTAAATGGAACACTTAGAAAAGTAATTTCCATTTTCTATGCAGCTAGATCGAAACCCCCTCAATTACCATCCTTTGTTGTTGTTGACTTCTTCTAATACAAAGGTCTACCATGGGACATCTTCAACCGATATTATGTTCCACTTTCCCCAATAATGTGAGGGTATCACAAGAAAATTCCCCTTCAAATGACATGGGGTTTGACAATACATAAATCACAAGGAATGACATTACCAAAGGCGACAATGGACATTGGCAACATAGACCAACAAGGGTTAACATTCACTACTATCTCTAGAGTTTGAATTTTGGCTCATCTTCACATCTCTCCACCATTTTCCTTTAGCCGCTACTCCTGCATGCAAGGAAATGCTTACATTAAGTGTACATAGTAAGAGGAATCAGTACTAGCATCAAAGTCTTTACAGCCACCTCCAGTCTAATCGCTGAATCTAACCCCTTTTGATTCACTTTCAGTAAGCATACGTTGCATTCAATTTCATAATAGTTTCTTTCTTTTGCAAGCAGTTGTTGTGAAACTCACTTAAAATTCCATACATTTTCCCCTTTCTACAAAAAACATATTGTATGCATTTGTCTTTAGAAAGAAAAAGAAAAAGAGACAAACTTTAAAAGTTTGCATCTTGCTGATTGATTTGAGCATGCTTTTATAACTCTGCTTCAAAAAAAACACTTTCAAAAATTCTTGACAGTGAAATAGAAACTAAAATATATGTTCTCACTTACTGCCAAATCTCTTTTCATCTCTCCAAGGAGTGACTTAACACAGAAGTTTGCAACGATTTTTCCAAACAACAAAAATACTCAAAATGAACAAACTTTCCAAACTCTTGTGGTAAAAAATGTACACTCCCAAATTGACTTTATTGTTATCATATTGGTAATGGGAACCCCAATGTATTTACAACTGCCTTTTGGATCATTTGCTATTTCCTATCATGTCGTTCAGTTTTATTTTTCCATTTGAGTTAACCTTATTTTCACAAAAAAAATTTCATTATTCATTAATTAGAATAAATGAAACAAGTAGCCCCTGAGTCCAACACTTGTATTGTCGTAAGACTTTAACCCTTTTATATTGAACTAACCCATTCCAATTTCGTTTCAGTAAGCATACTTTTGATTCAATTTTAAAATAGTTACTTTCTTTTACAGAGAGTTCTTGAGGAACTTAGTTAAAATTCCAAAAAATTTCCCTTTTCTAAAAAATATATAATGTTCATTTGTGTTTTGTTGATTGATATGAACATGGTTTTACAACTCTAACTCAAATCAAATACTTTCAAAATGCTTGACAACAGAAAAAAGAAAAAAAAATTGCTCTCACTTACTCACAAATCTCTTTTCATCCTTAAAGGTGTATATTCTGATCTAGCCCTCGATATCAGAGAACTTATGAGATTAGCATATCACAATGTTGAAATCTGGCCCTTTATCGCATATTGGAGAGAGGATTTTTTGAATCATGAACAAAAACACCGATAGAGAATCTTCGGTTTGCTAAAGCAGAGTCTAATATGCCATGTGGGCTCCTCCAATAGTGCTTATTATAATACACCAAAAACTTTTAAAAGCGCTATCACTTTTGTGTTTTGGATTTTAGATATTTGCTTATAATTATAAAGAACCAATTTTATATGTATTAAAGTTTTACTATGAAATATTTCTAAAATAATTCCTCCAATGTCGTAACCCTGATATAACTCTATTAACAAAATATTCCTCCCACCAATAGACTACAACCACTCTATGGATTTTTTTCCACGTCATTCTGACCAATCACATGAGGGGAAATCTAGTTCCACCAATTAGAAGACTCCCTTGACTAGGTTTTTAACCATCAAAAGGATAAGGTTAACCCAAAATTTCCTTTAAGTTCATAGCCTCACTCCTATGCACCACAACAAAGCCTTCTATCTGATTCTTGTCATGACTCGGCCAAGGGGCCTTGACTCTGCATCGCGTAGTGTATTAGTCGAAGAGCTCTATAACCTCCCTAGTTATAATCTATATTGTTGCAAAGGCTTTTTCGACCCAGTCTTACCGACTGTTGTATTTACTGCTCACTAACTGCTTTGCAAATGATCAGTTCTACAGGATGCATGGGAATAGCGAAGTTGAATCCATTTCCTAAGTCACAAAAGTTATCATAGCTTGATGAGATCCTCCCCATTGCACAATTCTCAGAAAAAAGATTTCTAGTGCTATATATAAGTCCAAAAAAGGATTCCTAGATCAAAAGTTAGAGCCTATAGAAGATTTATGTTGAAAATCCTAGCTGATTGAGGAAAATGGCCAAGTATGGCGAAAAAATCGCAATTAGGACCTAGGAGGCTCATCACATATCGCATATCGACATTCAAATGGGTATGGTACACTGAAAAAATGAGAAACTGCGATAAGTCGATCACTGATATCACATATCAACCGTCGGCGGGTCCGGGCGAAGCTTTTATCAGTGATCAGATATCAGCAGGATCCTTGGGGCACACAACTAAGGATATCAACATATCATAGTCCAGAACGCTAATATCACATATCATATCCCATAGATCCAATAGTCCATAAATTACAATACTCCAAAACTTTGCGGGGGCCGATATTGTGATCCATTGTTAAAGTTTTAGGTCCGGGCACAACATTTATCAGTGATCAGCTATCGACAAGGACCTAGGGCACATGCTTAAGGATTATCCATGGTTCACAAGACTTTTGCAGGGCTCGATTTGTGATATAACATTGTATCGCCAGGGGAGGGATAAAACACTTCAACGAAGGAAATGCCTGCAAAACCAAGGGGAACCACCCCTCTTCTCTCTCCTGCATGTGGCATTGGTGATCTAAAATCAGTGGGTCGGTAGGGTTTCAACTGGAAAAGACCTACAAAACTACCGATAGTGCGATAAAGTGGTGCATCATCGAGGGGCCAAGAGAACCAAATACAAAGGTAAAGCATTGGAAAAAGGGTCAGGAAAACCGTTTTCTCTCTGCTCCAAGGGGCCATGTTGTAGCATGTGCTTGGTTCTCAAAGATGACATGGCAGCTGACATCAGAAATGATGTGGCAATACGGATGTTGACGTGGTGGGTGGACATGTGTCACTTATTTTTAGCATTTCAAGGGTCCTATGGGTCAATTTCTGTTTGCCATGTGTCACCACTCATAGAGCGGCACATGGTAGTGATGATGTCACCTCGTAGATCGACGATCGTGGCTGTTAAGGGGAAAATATAAAGCTCATGGATCCAGCGACTGTGATATGCGGGAAACGCCTAGACACGATAAATTATTATGTCATGGTCTATAAGGATCTAGCAACTGGGCTATTGGCCCAGGCTATGGAGAAAGAAAAATCTTAAGACTTTGGCATAGTGCGATTGCGATATGCAGGAATCCTCCCCGAGATGTGATAAGTTGGTTCTTTGAGTTCTATATCCTGAGTTTTCCTTTTTCTTTCAATTCTCTCATTTATCTTATAAATCTGATTAAAACTGTAAATCTTTGAAGTGCTTGGCCTCCACTATTTCTGTTATATTTTTGGGAACTATGTGTGTGTAGAAATGATGAAACATATGGCTTGTATCTTTGGATGAAAGAACCAACTCTCTGATATATATGTATAAAAATACGGGTGGTGTATCCTCCTACTTGAGAATCATTTGAGGCACACAGAGTTAGATGTACCCAGACACTAGCCTTGTAAGCAATCCAAGGTTGTCTCTGGGAACAACAACATCTTCTAGCGACATTGCCGGGGAACGTATTGAAGGATTTTTCCCCTGGGATACAACAAATCAATCACCCTTTGTGTAGGTGAGCAAAGTCTGTCTTGATTGTATTCACATCACCTTGCGACTCGACACCACCCTCATTATCATTCATCACCCTGGTTTTTAGAAGGCCCCATACTCACTCAGACACCTCACAGTAGAAAGCCCCATTTGTTTTTGACCCTGAAAAAATAATTTTCAAGAAATTTTGGAAAGAGAAAACTCCCCCTGCCTCTGCTACCATCTCACCAGCCTTTGCAACTTACTTCTCTAGTTCTCAACCCATTTTTTCTCACAATTCAAGACTTACTCCTAAGACCCTAACATACCCTCCTTCCCCTCCAACCCCTGTGGTCTTGACCTCAGTTTCTCAAGTAAACTTTTATCCTCCTCCACTATTCTAGATGGTTCTTCTAGTCTTCTTGCTAAATAAGTATGCACCTATCTATTTACCTCATCCCCTGAGTGTTATGCCCCAAGACTAATTGAAGATTTTGCCTAGGTTCAATGGGGAAGATGATAATTCTACTTAGAAACACATTCAGGCCTTCTATGCTTTTGTTGAGAACCTGAATGTAGAATAACTGGAGGTGGTCCTGAGACTTTTTGTATAGTCTTTGGGAGGAACTTGAAACCTCCTTCACACAAAAATGGGGTGAGAAGAGAGATCATGAGTATCTCCCCATAGAGTTTAGTGCCATCTGGAAGAAGCCAAAGCAGAATATGTCAGATTTTAATAAGATATTTAATAAGCAATATAACAACTTTCCAGCTGAAATAAAACCTCCTCCATCTACTACTCGGGTAGTTTACTTAATAGCCTTTGAATCTAACTTTGGTTTCACCTTAAGAGAAAGGAAATCTCCTACCTTAGATCAATTCTAGGTTGATGCTCTGGAAGTAGAAGATATTTTTTCCTCCACAAGGAAGTCAAGTGGAAAGCACGAAACCACTAGGAACATAAGAGGTAAAGAAGAAGCTTCCTCCTCTAGTCAGACGAGAGAATCACCAGACCCGAAGTTGGAGGAGCTGGATAAAATCATCAGGAGTTTGTCACATAAGGTTGGAAAACTCGAAATTTAGAACAAGAGTCCCTCCAAATAGAATGCTCAAGGCAACAATTGGGGATATAACCGACAATATTGAAGGCCTCCATTACAGATACTACCAAGGGAGAGAAAGGAACAACCATATCAAATCCCTCATCCTCTATATTTAGAAGATGATCATGATGACAAATGGTCAGATACATAAGAGATGCTGGGAAACTTATATTCTTCTCTTTGAAGAAGAACAAGAGAATATGGTTGACCAAGAGGTTAGTCATGAAGGAGAAGCAACAAATAAGAAAGACATAGATTATTATTGCAAAAAGTTTTCAAGGTTCATGCTAGCACAACCACAATGTAAATATAATCTAAGATCTTCAAAAAAGAGGTCAAGAGAACCAGAGCAACAAGAGGAAACTGCTCCCCAAGTTTCTCCTCCAATACCGGACAAAGGGAAAGGCAAGTTGAATTCTGACCCTGCTAGGATAAAACTCGCCTTGAATAAGGAAAGAAATCGCTCAGAGGAGCACACAACAAAGGAAGCACCTGTCTTGCAGAAAAACACCAGTGGGAGTGAAGGAGAAGTTGAGCCAAGAGGTATAGATAAGACCCAATCTACATTCAACCTTCAAAGGGATCTTGAAAAGGTAAATATTTATGTTCCAGTAATTGGGCTTCTAAAGAAACCTACTTATAAAGCTCAGGTATCTCAATTCATGCTTCCATCAGTCTCATCACCCACCCAGGATTCTAAATCTCCAAGAAGAGAGGCCTATGGTGGTCTTTGGACTGCATGTGGAAGAACTTTCCCCTTCTATTGTACCTTTCTATGTGACTCCGAGAATTCATGATCTTATTTTACATAATTGCATGTTGGACTTCGAAGCCTCCTGTAGTGATGTTTTAATCAATCCTAATTGACCAAGACTGCAACCATTTAATTGTCAACCCATGGTAGGTCTTTCCATTTCAATGGAGTTTGCAATATCAGTGCTGATACACTATAGCCAAGAATGAAAATAGAAAGAAACATTAAGTAATGTCGTTGAATCAATTGTAGAAATTAACGTATAATTTTGTAGAAATTTTCTACAAATTAGCTAGATCTGATACCATGTAGAACTTTATTCTACAAATCAGCTAGCTCCGATACCATGTAGAAATTTCCCACTTGTAGATCACCTGGTATTGCAATGTACTAAAGCAAAACACTTAATCTACTTCTAGAAAAAATTTAGCGGAAGCTTAATCAACCATGAGAAACATCAATAAGAACACATATAACTGATAATAAGGAACCAATCACACATAACATAGAAGAATTTACCCAGGGAAAGCACCTACCTAAAACTCCATCTCTGTATTATCATACAAGTGGAAATATAGTCTGGATTACACAAAGCCTTAGCTCAGAAGCTATCCAACTCTCAGTACAATCCCTCTGCTGCTCAGATACAGTCAAGCTTCTCACAAACCTTCTCCTCTGCCCTCCAAGCCTCCTATTTCCTTGTGCAGTTTTCCTTGGGGTCTAGTTCTGCCACCTGTGTGAATTGGCCTCTTCACACACTCACTAAACTCTGATCTAACTACACAAACCTGAAGGAGATAAATCCTCATCATGGATGAGCTTCCTTTATAGGAAAAATATTCATCCAACTAATAGTACACTGTCCCTTCTTTGATCTCAACTAAGTCTCTGATAGAACTGACATGCACAATTATCCATGAGTGAATACATAGTTATCTAAAAATAACAATTGTCACATGTGTGCAAGCATCAACATATTGTATCTCATTAATTTAACAACTTATTAAATTAATCTAACTGAACTTGATGAAGTTAAACTAAGTCAACTAATCCTCTCAATAGAGAACTCATCCTTAATTCCTCAATCAATGGAGAAAATCAAGGACACATTCCCCAATTAGTGGAGAAATTATTGCATGTTCTCACAAAGACTTCAAGTTTGATTTTCCTTAACTAATTAACTCATGGAGAATTAATTAATTAATATTCAAACTGTTGGTAAGACCAAATTCGAATTTTACTTCCTATTTTAGACCAAGGACTGTCTAAAAATAGGAATCTAACTTGAACTACTAAAAATAGAACTTTTATTTTTAGCACTTCCATATTTCATTCCCTGTTGCCCAATCCAGCACTGATGCCCAAACTGCTATTTTTAACACTTCTATTTTTAGCAATTTCTTGTTGCCAATTTCAACACTCCCTCTCAACAAGAAAGGCTTCCTCTCAAACCCGATCCTATACCTCTGGAATGTTCTGCATGCAACACATCTACCAAGTGTGGTTTCTCTAGCAACTCTCAAAACAAAAAAAAACTCCCCACTGACCACTCTATTGGGCTAGAAACATACTATGATGCTAAAGCTCTACTTGTTGCTAACAAGTGCTCCCTCTCTGACCTCTGAGCTACTGGAACATCTCCATGCATCTCGCACCATTTCACCCTTCTCTGTGCTACCCTACACTGTGCAACACACTTGTGCCTCTCTCATTGTTGTAGTCTGCATGCTCTGTGTTGTCCTCAGATTCCCTGCGCTGTAGCTCTCTTTATCGCAACATCCGAATGTGTCTCTACCCAATCAGTTAGTTCTTGCTACTCCACATTGGGGCTCGCATAACAAGGTCTGATCCAAGAGGTTGGGTACCTCAAGGATCCTGCCCCTCCTCCTTGGGACAATCAATCCACATCACCCCACCACCTACCTGGAGGTATGGCTGCATGCGATCCCTCTGCCCACCTAGCTCAAAGTTTCCCACTATTGAAAGTATTTGTATGAGTAGATGTCTCTACTCAATCTCCTCTCATCTTCCCCTATTGTGGCTGCTCCACAACCCCCTAAAGTTGCTGCACCAATCATGGCTCCTCCACAATTGTCTAAGACTTCTTCTGGCTCTGCATGTTGAGAGGTAATATACCCTCCCTCTTAACCACCAAGTCTCTAACCTTTTCCTTGCTCCTCAAGGATTTGCATGCATCTTGTACCTCAAGTGCATATAGGTTCTTGGCTAGCACACCAATATATTTCCACTTTCTCGTCGTCACAAAATTTTCTAGAAAATGAGCTGATTTTAAATTAGCGATATCTCCCTCATCTGAACTCCGATTCAACCCTTTTTTTTTTTTTTTT
>APFE030602438.1:0-16213 GCA_000404065.3 Pinus taeda | reverse complement strand
GGGATTCTCAGTTGTAACTAGTTTTCTCAATGACAATAATTTCCCTTGAAGAGGGTGATAATTTTCCACATAGTTTCATTTCCCATGATTTCTAACTTAGATTTAGTGCAACATCTTAAGCTCTAAGACAAATATTTTTATTGAATTAAGATCCCATAAAAACAAACATTTGCATGATCAAGATCATGGATTATATTTGAATGCTAATGATGCACCATATGTCTTCCTAAGAAGCCCATATATCTTTATTGGAAACTAATAACATGGTTGATAATATTTAGGAAAACATAAATCAAAGTTTGTTAAAGATAAGTTTTAAGGAATTAGATTCAAAATAAAATAATATTATTCTTCCTTGGCCCCTAAGCCCTCTTTCTTTCCTCTCGTGGAATCATAGACCCCATGTATTTTTCCTTCTTTGTCTATAGCCTTTGATGTATTTTTATTATTTAATGTACACTTTACTTATTGTAGAATCATTCAAATCTAATCGATTCATCATGTGAATAAATACAATATTAGACTAGGGATCTTGGATGGTGTTTTCAACATGTGTTATCATTGATGACAATTATTGTCATTGATGTCAAAGATAGCATTAAAACCATGTGTTGTTAAGAAGATGGTGTGCCAACAAGATATAGGATTATTAGTGACAATTATCAAGGTGTTCCTGAAGGTTTGCAAGAGGGTCCAAAACTAAAGCCTTGGGCTTTAGATTCAAATGTGAAGTTATGGATTTTGATCTCATCATTGTACAGAAACTCAAAATTCAAAACATTGGGAAAACCCCAAATTTAGTGAAACTCAAAATTTAGAGCATATCCCTAAATCATGAAAAACCAAAAATTTCCTATTTCATGTGTATGTTGTGAAGTGCTCATAGGAACATTTTGTAGAGTTTTCATATCGACAACTAGCAACATTCAATGTTGTGAGGACATTAAATCTCACTTGCCAAATAAAAAATGAACATGTATGAGTGGCATATTCATCAGGGAAATTTTAAAGAACCCCCCTAGAATTTTTAAGTATAATAAATGGGCGAATCTCCATGGTATATGGGAAAAATGGGAAGGCGATTTCTACCAGAGTAATTAATATTATATAATTTTTTGGCGAATCTCCTCCCAGGCATGGCGAATATTTTACTCAATTATAAAATCTTGTAAGATCTTGGTATTACCATGGGTTATTAATTTATAAAAAATAATAAAATTAATAGTTGATTTTTATTTTATTTTTTGTTTTAACCAAGCTAAAATGTTTAAGCTACATTAAATTACAACATCCATTCTTGATCCACCAAGCCCGAAGGGATCAAATATTTTTCACTCTATGCTAGTTTGCATATCACGATATTTGATACCTCTCGGGGGTTAGTAGATCCAGAGTAAAGATGGATCTATGCTGGTTTAATTCCCCCATTTAAATAGGCTACATTCCAGGTGAATACCATGGGTCAATACCATGTGCCATTTTGGTGAATACCATGGGTCAATACCATGTGCCATTTTTGTTTTTATTAATACTAACATTAGGGTTAATAATGTTTTTTTGCATGGTATTAATAACAGTCTAGTCCATGGTATCTGTCCCATAGTATTTTGCCCATAGGTTTCACCTAAATATAACGCATTTTTTTTAGTGTTCGTAAATATAAGGTGACTTATGAAGTAAATATAAAAAATGTTTTATTTGTTTACCATACCACTCATTTATTTATATTTGTATTATTTTACCATACCTCTTTTACAAATATGGTATTTGGCCCATAGGATTCACTTAAATAAAACCTCTTTCTTGAGCCTTCATAAATAAAATGAGGGTTATGGACTAAATATAAAAAGATGTTTTATTTATTTATATTTTTATTTATTTACCATACCTTTTGAGTAAGTATAAAAAACGTTTTATTTATTTACCATACCTCCACTTTACTTATATTTTTATTTGTTTACACCCTTGTATGTCTATAAGGTGACTTATGGAGTTAATATAAAAAATGTTTCATTTATTTACCATACTTCTCATTTATTTATATTTTTATTAATTTACAATACCTCTTTTATAAATATGGTATTTGGGCCATAGGATTCACTTAAATAAAACCTATTCTTGAAAATGGGCGAATGGAAGGTTGTAACTCCTAATTTCAAGGGCTAAATTTACCTTTTTTACTCTCCCGTAAAATAAGGTGGGCTATTTGAGGTGATTTGTAAAAATGTACTATGATACAAAATATTCGCCCACTAAAAATTTAAGACCCCTTAATTTCACCAAAGGGCAAACATTCGCCCCTAAAAGTTTCTATGCATATCATTTTCTGAAGATTTTGGCCCCCTAGAAAAATGACACTAGTTGATCATGATCTCCCCTCCTTGTGTGAAGGATTAATAGGATGGGATGGGGGATCCTGCTATGGATTCACGTCTTACTTATTAATGAATATTGATGGCTCAAATATATTTCCCCTCCCCCTCACCAAGTACAAAACCACTATTTGGGTGTCTTGAAAACTAATGGAATTCACAAAATAGTTTTAACACATAGCATATTTGTGGAACAAGTCGTAAAATAATGTGACACATAGGTTGCTTCAACACCGAGTAGTGGAAAATAAGGCATCTAGTCATTGTTCCTAGTCACATGGTGTTTGGCCTAAGCACCCAAGTGCTTATCATACCACTTGGTCCAATTAGTGTGCACTCAAAAGCATGGGCGACGAGTGATAAGTAACACAAGTGGCATCTAAGTGGAAAATAGCATGGCATGGAAACACATGTGGGGATAGGTGATAGTGACAGAGAAATGTCATGGCTCAAGGTGATGACGTGGATACACATGGATGCATTGAAGGGTGCAATGTATCACTTGTATATGGTGCTTTTGGGTGATCAAGTGGTTTGGTTCCAAATCACACATGGAACCACCCAAAGGGTGCCATGTGACATGATGATGTCACCATGATGATAGCATGATATCCATAGATTTTTCCAGTTGGATGGTTAAGGACATGTTCGTGTGACATGGTCCAATGGGTCAAGGAAATAAGCCCCCAAGGGAAAAAGTGATTGGAACCATGCCATGTGGCCTTGACCTTATGAGAAAAATACATTAAAATTTAGTGTAAATAATGGGTTCAACATTGAATTTATTGAAGGTGACAACCCATGGTTATTAATTTATGGGCGGTATTAAACTCCTCATGTTGCCCTATTTAAGCCATTGCGTCATAAACCATAAACTATAAATACAAATTCAATGGTGATGATGTGGATGTCACTAAGTTTACTGAGTGCGCATCTAAACCAAATCAAGGATATTAGATACATAGAACCAAAGCAAGAAGGTTGAGTTTCTTTTTAACTTTCTCTCTTTGTCTGACATGAATACCTTCTCACTTTACCTAAAGAACAAATCATAGAAAGAATGAAGAGTTAAGAGGATGTTTAACTTATATCGTTAAAAAAATCAAACGAATTTGGCTGGTGTATATTTGAAATGCATATTGTGAATGACAATGAGAGGAACTGCAAAAGAAAAAATTATGTTAAGTTATTGTTTAGAGATGTTGAGATCAGAGGTATGAACCATATTGTAGAGGAAGAAAAAATGACATCAAGGATCAATGAGTATACCATAGTCTACAATTTGAAAATTCTTATGAAAAGGGAGTCTATATTTAGAAAATAATAATGCATATTTGGGATAGAGAATAAGAGCTTCAAATAATATGAGAACAAAAATATAAAGTATTAGAGGTCTAAGCATATTTTTGTTGTAGTAAAATATCTAGCTGTGTGAGAGCCGAATAAGTGACATCATTAAAAATAATTCAAACTATTTGAATTGAAATAAATATTATGGGTTTGAGTTTAAAAATGGATAAAAAAGGGATCTACAAGGGAAATTAGGGTGGTGCTTCCATATAGGGAGTGTATGTTTCCCTTAGGTTGCTGCTTATAAACTTCAAGGAGTTGGTTTTTCCTTTAGGTTGGTGCATGTAAAGATTAGGGGGTCGATGCCTCCACTAGGTTGGTACTTGCAAACAATAGGGCTTGGTGGCACTAACAAGTGGGTGATTGTAAATTGAAAAGGGATTGGTGCCCCTTGCAAGTTCGTGCTCGCAAATTAGGGGATGATAGTCTCCTTTTGGTTGGTGCTAGTAAATTTGATGTAACAGTTGGTTGGAGGTTGCATTTAAATTAAGAAAAAAATATATATTTTTGGTTTTATCCCTTTATGGGTTTCCATGTAAATATATGTGTCTCATATGTGTATGATGTATGATCAATTTTGTTGTTGTGTGATTGATTAGTTATAACAAAATTAATATTATATTAGAAATTATATAATACTAATTCATCCCTCTCTCAATATTATCCTAGTTTCTAACAATTGGTATCAAATTCGAGTCATTCAATAATAGTTTGTGACCACTAGAAGTTATATCTCAAGGATCATGGCTAACCAATATTATCTTTCCCCATTATATGGAGTGTCATTATTAAATGGATTAGATTATGCACTCTCAAAGGAAATAATGAAATTTATTTAAAGGATCTTGGGTTGGATGTATGGCTATCCATTGTAAATGGAAAGAAGAATGACTATAATATTGAAGCTATGAAGACAATCTTGAATGGGTTGTCTAAATCAAATTCTGAAAAGGTAATTTGTTGAGAGTGCAAATGAGATATACAATATGTTGCAATTCATCTATGGTGAAGATTCTCACATGGTGTTTGAAGTCAAGAAATGTTCTTAGAAGGAAAAAGTATACAGATATTTAAAGAATATTAAATAGCATGGTTGATTAAGTGATGGCTCATATAAGAACAAAGCTTGGATCGAAAGGAGGCAACATAAGATATCAAAAAAATGTAAGCAACTTATTAAATAATTCAAATGTGGAGAAATATGTCACAATGCTACTAATTTATCAAATGTCGAGATAGACAATAGAGAAGATGGAGAAGAAGTGAAATCTGTAGGTAAGTTTGTTTTCTTTTTTAATTGTAGAATAATAAGTTATATTTCTTCTAAATGTTTATATGTAATTTCATAAAATGGTAGTGATAATGAAGACCATGATGTTGAGATAAAATATTATGAGCTAAATAGAAAAAGCCTTTACTCCTTAGAAGATGATTTCTCATCAAAAAAAAGAGATAGAAAGGATCTATACTCATGACTATATAGGATCATCATATTATTCAATAAATTAAAGCCAATCAGAAAGAGATATTAGATTTATAAGAAAAAGAAGTTGAAAGTGAAATATATCTTATATTTGAACATGTTAGTTCCCCTAATGAGTTAGATGAAGAAGAATATAAAGTATCTTGAAGGAGAGTTTATTACTACTCTAGATAAGTTAAAGAAGGGAAAAATAGAGAACATAAGAATGAAGGAACAATTGAAAAATGCTGAAAATTAAATTCATTCTTCTTATCAAAATTCAATGAATCTTCAAAAATTTCATCTAGAAGAAGCAAACGGAATTGAATAAATCCTATCAAAGCAGCTAAAGCACAAGGAAAATAGTTATGAAAGACTACAAAATTATAATGCATCCTTAAGAAAGGATCTATCCAAGGAGCATGAGAAGGAAGGACATAGATCTAAAGTTTTATTGTTCATTATTATGAAAATAGAGTTAGAAGAAGCCAAAAGAATGAAAGAAGTGAGGACTAGCCAACTGATTGAAGGAGAAGGTCATTGTGAGAGATTAAAAGTTGAGATTGTCTCATTGATAAATGATTTGGAAAATACCAATGAATAGATAAATCAATATCAAAAGTTTGATAATAGTACCAAGATTTTAAATGATATTCTTAGTAGCCAAAGATCTCCTCTCGTCAAGACTGGGCAAGTTTATGAAGAAGAATCAAGCACCAACAAGGTTGAAGGCAAAGAACCAATTAGATATGTTAATGAAATCAAAGGACCTAACATCAATATAGATAAGGAAAATATAAATCAACAACATCAAAAGAGGGAAATCTACAATAGTTCGAACAACTAGAAGCTCAATAAAGAATTCAACAAAATCAATATATCCCTCAAAGATAAATCTATTAAAGAAAAAAGATCGTATCAAGAAAGAAAAAATGTCACTAAGTACAATTTTTATGTTTATTTATTTTTATTTATATCTACTTTTTTTTATGGTAGTTGCCATTCATGTACAATTTTTTGACATAGAGTTGTCCATTATAAAACTTGTCCAGGAGATAATAATGTTAGAAATGAGCCTTATCAGTTGTCAAGAACTAGGGACAACATACTTGAAAATCCCATAGGTGCATTCATATAAGAAACAATTTATTTTCTCCTTTTCTCAATTACATTGAATGTTATAATTGTAAAAATTATGGCCACAAAGCAATTGAGTGTAGAAGTGGCAAGATTAGACCTTTTTCTTAGAAAAAGAAAAAAATTGAAGGAAATGAGGCATAAAGAAGTAGAAGAGTGTGAATTTGTACTCTATTCTTGAAGTCAAGGAAATCCATGGCATATGGAGAATGGGAATTTAATGCACAAGAAAAGAAATAAGAACAATGAAAACAAAGGCACAAATCAAGCTAAGGACCAACAAATTTAGATATTCATATTAGTAGTAAAGGAAGTAGGTTAAATGGAGTAATAAATCAACATAGATCTATTTTTTCTCATAAACCCAATTAGAGTAAGATTAAAAAAACAACTGGTAAAATAATGAATTCCTCGCGAAGGCTCTCCTCCTGTAACTTTGAAAGGAATAAATCGACTAACTCCCATTAAGGTGGTATTAAGTTGCAACTATTTTTTTCCCTTATAGGATGTCCCTAAATGATTTAAATATGATAATCATGGATACCAAACAAGTGACTATAGAAGTTTCCCAATTAATCCACCGAAATGAAAAAAGTAAGAAGAAAGCACAAGGACATGTGATCCAAACTTATGTAGGAACGAAACGTAATACATATATAAACATAAACACAGAGATGCAACATAAATAAAACTTAATTTCATTAATATCAAATAATTGAAATATGTTTACATACAAAATGGAAATAAACTAGCTCAGGCGATGGTAGCTTATCTTTGAGAAGATATGTGGCAGTTACATGCCTCTTAACTATATTACATTGAGGCTCAAAGGCCTATTTATTATTGAGAAACAATGAAAAACCCTAAACCTCCAAAAACCTAACCCTAGGAGATGAAGTGCCAAAACTATGGTCCCCATTGGGGTAAGTTGGCACATCAACTTCCTAGGGTCCTAACTTTGGCATACGATCTCTGTTTGACGTGCATGATACCTCATTATAAATATATATCAAAGGAATATAAATTTTGACTGCAAACTTCAAACAAAGACTCATGTTTTCTCATTTTCAAAAAAAACATTATTTAGGGCCTCAAAACGACTCTCGAAGTTCATCACCAGAAAAAACTGCCAAAAATAGTAAATTTTGCTACAATTACGAAAACTGAAAGACATAATGGTCCAATGGTGGGGGTCCAAGTGGAATAGGTGGGTGGACACCAATATCCACTTGGATCATTCCTCCCCCCTTAGGAAGCAATGGACCCCATTGCATTGAGAGCCTCCATAAGATGGGGAAACTTCATTGAACTTGGTCCCTGGTGAGCCACTTGCCTTGATGCAAGAGTTGGCCAACTTTGAAAGCATCCTACATTTGGATATTCTACTACTGAGTGTTCTTGATCTATGTGTCCATGATCCGATCAGTTGTGGCCTATTGCATGTATTCTGAGTTTACCTTTGTTGGTGTGAGTTGTTCTACAATATTTGATGTGTCTAGTAATGGTGGAAAGTATGGTCGAAGGCAGTCTACATTGAACACTGAGTGCAATCCAAGGAATGGGGGAATGTTTTAAGGCCCATATCTGAGTGGTATGATCTTCCAGTGTGCTACGGTAAGGTGATCTTTCTGCAAATTCAACCACACTTTGTCGCGCACTTGAAACTTATGTGGCACCCAATGTTGATCATGTCACTGCTTGTACTTGGAATTGAACTTCTCCAAGATGTCGTGAACCTACTGGCAGATGTGCTGGATGCATTCAATAAATTTAGTTACTTTATCAACCTCAGATAGAACATGTGTGGATTATTTCTATCTAGTTGCATGAGGAATGGCAACATAAATTAAACATAATGGTTGAAATCCTAGACCCACTTGAAAGGGACATCGACCATTCAAGATATGGAGAGCTCTGTAATTGTGTTTCACATAGAGAAGACTCTCATACCACGTTCATGGATTCTTGGAGTTGTACATGTAGAGTATGTGCACTATCATCCTGTTGATGACCTCTGTCTAGCCATCAATCTGGGGATGGAATGCAGTCGACTTGGTGAGCTTGGTGTCTAATAGTGTCCAAAGGCTTGACTAGAATGTGCTCAGGAACCTTGTATCCTGATCTGATATAATGATCTGGGGAATCCCAAAATGTACACACACTTGTTTAAAGAAGAATTTGTAGTGTACTCTACTGTGATACTCTTATTACAGGCCGCCAATATAACCATCTTAGAAAATTCTTCCACGACCACAAATACACAATCATTACCATGTTTGGTAGAAGGAAGGCTAGATAGATAGTCCATGGAGATGGATTCCCAAGGCTAGATTGGATTAGGCAAAGAAGTGTACAAGCCTTACTTATTTATGATTGGCTTGAAAATGGCATAGGCAATGCAAAATCTGATATATTTGCCAAAATCTTGTTAGAGTTTTGGCTTAAAGTACTTGTGTAATATGACCATAATTTTCTCCACACCAAAGTGTCTTGCGACCTAACTGTAGTGTGCCTCCCAAATCAGCTTGGCACACTCAATTGAAGGAACACAAAGGTAGCCCAGGTAGCATAATAATGTGTACTGAAGGTGGAATTCAGGAACTTGTTTGCCATCCACTAGCATCTAATATGTGGAGGTGAACTCTGGATATTTTTTGGACAGTTGCGTCGATCCAAAGGTCCCGTGGCCACAAGAGTTAAGAACAATAGTCAATGATGCAACTGGGAGCTGGTTGAGGTAGTATACAACATGATTGGTGTTTCCCTTTTATATTTAATTTCAATGTGGAATTGTTGCATATATGTTGACCACTTCTAATGGAGATTGTTCTGCAACTTCCCTTGTGTCTGTATAAATTGAAGAGGATGGTTATAGGTGTGGATGATCATCTCCTTCTCTAGAATATAATGATTCCATTTCCAGAAATCCGGCATGATGGAACACATCTCTTTATCATATGTGGGGTACTTTCAAATTGTATCAAAAAGTGTCTCACTATGATAGGTCACTTGATGCCTGTGATGGGTGAGGACTGCACCAATAGCATAGTTGGAGGCATCTATGTCAATTTCAAATGGTTGTTGTAGGTCTAGAAATTTGAATATCGGTGTAGAGCAAAGGTGGTGCTTCAAATCAACAAAAACCTTCTATTGGGACTCAGACGAGGATTTTTTTTCCGCTCTGCCCTTAGTAATATGACTCAAAGGCAAAGTGATATGGGTGAATCCCAACAAAAACCTCCGATATAAATTTGCAAGGCCCTAAAAGTTGCGAAGCTCTATTAGCATGGTTGGGGCTAGCCAATCCCGAATTACTTGGATCTTAGATGGATCCATATGCACGCCTTGCTCATCTATGATGTAACCCAGATACTAGACCTAGCTCATGCCATAGGTGCATTATCAAAGTTGGCACATAGTTTGTGTTGCCGCGGGGTATGAATGACCAGCCAAATGTGTTGCAATTGTTCTTTCTAACTCTTGCTAAAGATGAGGATGCCGTCCAGATAAACAACCATGAATGAGTTTGTGAAGGTCTGCAAGATGTCACCATTAGCCTCATAAAAGTAGCAAGGGATTTTTTCAAACCAAAAGACATAACCAACCATTCAAAAATGCCTTCTAGGTATTTGAAGGCAGTCTTCCATACATTTGTCGGATCTATTGGAACATGGTGATAGATAGAATTCAGATCGATCTTGCTGAAATACTTGGCCCACCTTGAGTTGGTCCAGAAGGTCATCATTTGATGGGATTGGATACATGTTCCTCAAATTGATCTTGTTTAGTGCCCGATAATCATTTCAAATCCTCTAGGTCTCATCCTTCTTTTGTACAAGTATAATCGAGCTTCCACAAGGTGAGGAACTTAGTCGGATGTGTCCTTTTTTTTAGAAACTCTTGGATTTTCCAATAAGTCTCTTCATTTTCTAAAATGGAACAACGATATATCGGCTCATTGGGTATAGGTGCTCCAGGAGTCATATCGATCGAATGCTTAACCTAATAGTGAAAGGGTACCCCTATGGGTGAGGAGAAGATGTCCATGTATTTTTCCACAAACATATCCACCTGCTTCTACTGTGTGGAGGAACCATTCCTGAGGGCCATGGATGTGGAAACGATCTTCCCCTTACTTTGAGAGTGAATCAGAAAGAAAACAAATTTCCCAATTTGGGAGATGATCTTACTACATTTCTTAGCAGAGATCAAAGAGATGATGCTAAGTAGGGCTAGCTCTGGTATCCTGTATAACTTATTACCGATAGAAATAATAACAGTGTAAGGCCTTGAATCATACATAACAAGACACTTCCATTGTATGGTTGGCCTAATAATACATCACAAAGTTCAAGAGGAGCAACATCACACAATACCTCATCCAGGAAGGGCTTGATTTTGTAGGGAAGGTGACACTGTTGGTTGATGTGGAGATTTCATCCTTGGTGAACCCACCTGATGGTGTACAAATGCAAGTTTGGTGTGGTCGGTAGGCCCAACTGCTTCATGAACTCTTCTGAAATGAGGTCCTTTTGGCTTCCTTTGTTGACAATGAATTGCAACGACGAACCCTTCACCCATATGTGAGTGGAAGAGACGCTCCCCCTCTATATCTTCAGGATCAATCTTCTAGATCTTGGTGGTGGCAATAGTGGCGCTGGAATCTACATCAATAATCTACTTCCATTTTTCATTTCCCTTGTCTAGTTCGGACTTAGACTACTTGGCTAGTGATTGCTTGGCTCGACACTCGCTTGTGTTATGAGTGGGGCTCTTGTGGAACTCACACCACTTTCCTATGTCCTTCTTTGTCTTCCTGGTGTCGTTCTTTGATTGCGACTTCGATGGGTTGTCTTGGGTCACCCCACCTTGACTTTGTCCTTTGTTCTATTATTTGGAGGCACCTTTCCCTTGATTCAGATTCACAGGTCCAAAGTCTCGCTTCATCTGTTTAAACTTCTGCTCAATCTTGACATCATATCGATGAGCAGTTCCAAGTGACGAGATGTCCAGGAACTCCATCTCATCCTAGATGTATTTGTGCAGAAAGCCTCGGTACTTGACTACAAGATGCCGCTCAAAATCCTTGATAGCCAACTTAGTGCGAAGTGTGTGAAAAATGTTTGTGAACTTCGGCACGTCTTGGTCCCTTCCCTACTATAGTGTGGTCCACTTTATGTACTTATCTCTATATCTCCCAATAGGTTAATACTACTCCTTGATGGTGTCTCAAAAAGAGTTTCAAGTGGGTGTGGCTAAAAACAATGAGGGTTCCCTCTCGTCCTTCTGCTCAAAGTATGTTTCCCACCAATTCTTGATGTGGGGGGAAACTTTGAGGAGTGAAAAAGTAATATTATCCCTATTGGAAAAATTGTGAACTAAAAAAATACCCTTCCAAAAGATTTAACCATCTATCTACGATGTCTGCATCTATCTGGCCTTCAAATATTGGAATGTCAAATTTGACTTGTAATTTGAAGGGAGTGGTGCCTCTAGAGTGGCTCCTGGATGAAGATGTGTCACATGTGGCATCTACCGTAGGATCTAGGAAAATTTGTCCATCATCATGTTCCTCTGTCGCTCGAGGGATTCTTCAAGCAATATTTTGAAGGGATCTCTTGCTCCCTCGTCTTTCCTTTTTTTCGCTATGGGAGGTTGTCGGTGTTTGCGATGCTGGTATTGAAAAGGTTCAACTAGTTCGAGCCCTGACTCCTTATACCCCAACCTCATTCTAGACATGCAAAGAAAAACAGAGAAAGAGAAGACCACTCTAATACCATAGATTCAAGCTTATGCAAGAATGCAACAAAATACAAATACAAACATAAACACATAGATGTAATAGAAATAACTTCATTTCATTACATTCAAAGAACTAAAATATGCTTACATATAGAATGGAAATAAACTATCTTAGGTGATGGTAGCTTATCTCTAAGAAGAAATGTGGTGGCTACATGCCTCTAAACTATGTTACAATGAAGCTCGAATGCCTATTTATTATTGGGAAACAATGGAAAACCCTAAACATCCAAAAACATAACCCTAGGAGATGAAGCGCCAAAACTATAGGCCCCATTGGGGTGAATTTGTACATCAACTTCTCAGGGTTGTAACTTTGGTATATGATCTCTATTTGACACAAACGAACCTCGCTAGAAATATCTATTCGATGACTATAACTTTTGACTGAAAACGTTAATCGTAGAATGATGTTTTCTCATTTTCCAAAAAACGTCGTCTAGGGCCTCAAAATGGCTATGGAATTTCAACACCAAAAAAACTACCAAAAATAGTAAACTATGCTACAATTACAAAACTGAATGAAATAATGGTACAATAGTGGGGTCCAATATCCACCTAGATCAACATGGAAAAAGAAAGAATAAATAAAGCAAAAAATGCATTTTAGCTATGTGTAGTCAAGATAAAGAGGACCAATGGTAAGTAGATAGTTATTGCTCGAGTCACATAACATGAGACAAATAAAAACTTATCTCACTAAAGAAAGTCAAAAGTTCCAGTGTCATTCTCAGAGACAATACATTAACCAGAATAATGGGAAAAAGACTAGTTGGCCTTGCCAATGAGAAAATTCAATCTAAAGAAGTCTTGTTTGTTGAAGGTTTAAACAAAAATGTTTTACATTTAAGTGAAATGGTTGATAACATAAATGAGATCACATTCTCATATAAAGGATGTAAACTGAGGAAGAATTTGGTAAATTGTAGCAACAATAACTAGGACCTCAAACATTGCATATGTCCTTAATAAATGTAAACTGAAATATTGTAGTACAACTCATTTAATCGATACCAAATAAAAATACTTGTATCGGAAGGAGATGCAAAAATTTTAAGGGGAGCAAAGTGTATTACAATGTACTATGAGATGGAAAATTTGCATGTTTCCTAAGTCTTTCTTTATCTGTCTTCAATTGGTATCATTTGATTTAAGTGGTAGCAACAAGTATGTTTAGCAAAAATTGATATCAATAGCCTCTTATATCCCTCTGACATTGATGTCAAAGGTGGAGAGTAACAGTCATTGGAGATGCAACGTGTATTGAGATATTGAGTATAAAAAATGAACAAATGGGTAGAGTTATCGAAAATCGACTCTTCAAAAGCAAAGGGAGAGCAAAAAATAAAGAAAGAAAAAAAAATGCAATTACTTACACAAACATTTAAAATGGAGATCTCATGAGGGAAATCCAAATTTGGAAAACTAGAAAGATTTTTCAGTATATAATATTACTCTACAATGTTACAATACAATTTGTACATTATGTGGCATCCTTTAAACCTAGATCTATTTTTCATATATATTTATTTAATTAGAATTACATTACCATGGAATACAATAATTATCTGCCATAAAACCACCAAAAGTGAAAATTGTGTGTTGATAATCGTCAAAAGTGGACATTAAAAACCATCCAAATAATTTTTAGGGGGGCTAAGACCCCACTGTGACCCCCCTTTCTCATGATGCATAAAAATCACATGTGTATCTAAGCAGTCAAATAATATAACACATACCCAACATTTTCATAATAATTCCATTCTAATTCCCAATGCATTTCAACTATGAGCCACTAAATATTTTTTCTTCTTTTTTTTTTCTTTTTTCACATGTCGTTCACGGACACCCACGGTCACTAGGGGGTTGCTACATCCACAGAAATATTTGAGCTTGATCAAGGGTATCAAGCCCCGTGGCCAATAGCTAGGCCTAACCCCAAGGGCTTTGGGGAGAATTGACCCTGTGACCTCCTGAATGACGAGGCACTTATTTGACCAGTTGAGCTAACCCTTAGGCTGAGCCACTAAATCTTTTGATTTCATTATGGGTGTGTTTATTACAAGTATGTTTGAAGTTTTAATAGTTTATTTTTCTTACCAATACTATCAATGTTTTTTATATCCATTTTATACATTTTCATTTCCATGTTTGTCTCCCACGGGTCAACGTCGCTCTCCAAGGGCACCATTAATTAGTGGAAGACGCCATGGTTGTTAAGGTCAATATGGGTGGTTACAAACTCCTATAGAAGCACCTAAATATTGATGGCTAGTACCCATCACTTAGTTAAAGAAATCTTATTCACATTAGAACACTTGTTGTTGTCTCCACCTATTATAAATTTATAAATTTTGGTAAGCTTCATTTTCAACACTTTTTCCTGTGTCACCTTTCTAGTAAGAAAGAATACTTTTCTCTATGAAAAACAAAATATTCAATGCCAATTAGACAATGTAATCAAATTAGAAAGGGTATGGATTCAAATCATATATCATTTGTAATTTCCTTCAGTATTACATTAGTTTTGTTTATGGGGGAATTTTGAATGATTTTTTTTTATCCCTTGCTCAAATCTTACCTTTAGAGTTACATGGGGAAAATCCTAAAATAACATATAAACATTGATAAATGTGAAGATTGAATTCAAGCATATTTGGGAGCACCTTGTTTGTCCTCTTATTAAAAATATACGAGAAGATGTACAAAAATGGAAATATCTTATTAATATCTGAAAAAGTATATCCATACAATGAAGTTACCTAGAAACAAGTTCTCAAACTTGAATGCTTATTTATATCTCCAAAGAATGCTTCTAGTTTGAAGTTTGACTTGTATACACAAATCTATTTGCATCAACATGCTTGGCTAAATGCTCTATTCTTTTGGTCATTTTACATGTACAAGGGTGTCATCTCTTCCAAATATAGACCTCCCTTTGTAGTGTTCCTATTCCTTGACAGATATAATATGTCATAGCCTATCAAAAATAAACTTAGGACAATGTTCTACCCACCAATAGTTCATGGTTGGCATAGTATGTAGAGTGAGATACCTTTCTTTTAAGCTCCTTGGTCATCTCTTTAAGCTCATTTGATGTTTATTTAAGCTCTTTAATTGGATTGTGTAATTCTGGATTGCTAAAAATATAGGCACAAAGCTAAAAGCGATCAAGATTTTTGAAATTCTATCCAAAACAATAGATAGTGAAATTTAAAATCTTCATAGCATAGTTAATTGGTAGATAACATAAGTTGAGATCATTTTATTAATGTCCAATAAATGACCAAAAAAAATATGCCCATGGGAATAAAAGTACAACTAGTGTAATACATAGCAAAAGCACAACAAGAGTTAATAGTAATGCATATAGCCATGTTAAAAATAGAAGGAAAAGATCTAACATATGGAAGTAAAGTTACAAAAGGGTAAAAGAATAACTCGAAGAAAGAAAGATGCAAAGAAATAAAATGCATATATTTAAGAAAAATATCATTAAGAACATGTCAAGTGGTGCTCGAATTAGCCCAAAGGTTTAGCTCAAATGGTTGTTGTCAATGACTTTGGGCATTTGGCTAGATTTATGGCAACATGTGTTCGACTTAAGTAAATGACTTTCGGCATTTGGCTAGATTTATGGCAATAGGTATGAGACTTAAATTTGCATAGGTTAGCCATACCGATCTAAACCAATAGATTTATTAAGATGCCATCCACAAATGGGGACAAGCACTTCTTGAGTTTCCCTAGAATTTTTTCTTGAAAAGAAAAGAAAAGTAGTGCTAGAATTAGAAATTAATGCTAAAAAAGAGGGGAGGAAAACAAATGTTTCCTCGTGTGAGTTGTCAAAAAGCACAATTCCGTTGCAAAGTTTCTTGATTGATATCTTCTTCAAGAAAACTCCTTATTTCTTCTTATAGAACAACCTATACCTTACCATTTTGGCTTACAATTTCATTTCCTAGTATAAGCCTCTTAATTATAGTTTGATTTGCATGTTCCAAGGAAGAAATTGTACTTGAAAAGAGAATACGAGAACCACATTCTAGCTACACGTTTTGTCATGATATTTGTAGTAATGGATATAATT
>APFE030602431.1:0-13492 GCA_000404065.3 Pinus taeda | reverse complement strand
TGGTTGAATGTGTTTGATCTTTTTTAAGTAATATAAAACATATACATCTATCATATTATTTGGTTGAAGCTTATATAATGGTCAAGCGAGATTTAAAAAATTTACTAACACAAAACAAAATGTATATTAACAAAGAAATGTTTTTACATTCACAACAAAAACTTGACAAAAACACATAATACAAGATATTTAAATTATGGGTAAAAATAAAAATCAAACATCATGGGAAGGGAAATTTTAAAAGGAAACCTGTCATAAAAATTTACTTGTGTTTGTCAAATTTATAACTTGAATAATATTATTGATTTTTTATAATGATTTTAATTAAACTTAACCAAATAGTCATTTTTATTTTGATTATAGCCTACCTTGGCTTTTTATTTAGTGAATATTTTATTTTTATTTTAAAAGGTCGCCTCTCAACTCCAAGTTGAGCACAAAAGGAATTACACATGTAACTGTCATGCATGATGTAATAACTAAAACCGAACTAGATCCATCTTAACTTCGAATCTACCAAATGTTAAGAGGGATCAAATCTCTTCAAATGCAAACCTCTTTTAGAGTGAAAAGGGATTTGATCTCTAGGTGCTTGGTAGATTTGGAGTTAAGATAAATCTAGATTGGTTTAATTCCCCCCTTTAAATAGGCTATATTCCACATGAATATCACGAGTTCTTATAAATGGACCTCAAAAACCACCAGTAACTTGGCCAAGTAAAGTTTACCTTAATTACCCAACAAAAATTAATAAATATAAACATAATTACATAGGATTTTTGTTTTTGTTTTATTTTTACCAAATCAAAATGTTTACAGAATATTACATTACAACATGTATACCATACTGAGCTCTCAACACAATAACATAACCTTGTTTCTAATACGTGTGTATTCAAAATAATTTACTCAACTAATAAAAACAAAGTACTAACACAACATTCACCCAGTTTCCAATCTCGCCTCCAATTCGATATAAACTACTTAGACAACATCTAGCCCTTTTGCAGGATTATGTGCACTTTAGGCATGATGTAATGAACCTTCAAATCAAAATAACTAAAATAACATGACCTTGTATCTACGTTTATAATTTCCATTTATGTGTGTGTTCGTCCTTTACAGGAGGAACAAATGTCCTCCAAGGATATGTGTATTATGCATATCATCATTAAAATGTTGAAGTGTTCATATACTTGACAATCCAGAAAGAGAATGAATACATTACACGGGGTGAAAATGTAAAACATGGAGACAATTTAGAGGAGTTTCTGATGTCTCGGTTCGATGAGACGAAGTTAAAAGATTTTGTAGCTTTACCCTAGCATCCCCCGAAGCGGGGAAAGGAGATTTATTTATTTATTTTGAAAAATGAATTTTCAAAAGGTATTTTAGTGAGGGTGAATTTGAATGAACACACAATGGAAGGATGCAATGAAGGAGTTCTTGAGTTATTCATTTTTGGTTAAGTCAACTCTAATTAGTGTTTCTAATGGAACTCTCAAGAACAATAATATGGTGATATATAAAGAGAATCTTCCAATGACTATTGGAGCATAGGGAAATACAACATCATAATGTATTGTTACATTTTCATGGGTCATTATTCCAATTCAAATAGAGATATGAAACCATCGATTCAAATGAACACCAAGCAACTTATGTGTCAGAAAAGAAATTATTCAAAGACAAAAATATTAGTGTTTATGTTGGCCCTCATTTTTGATCAAATTTTGCTTATTAAAATCCACCTAATTTCCATCATTTTCCACCATATACCATCCATATACACCTTATTTTGACCTTATTATGCATATTCAAGCAAATGAATTATGTTTTTCAATTTTTAGATATTTTTTGCAAAAATTGGGTTTCAAGAGTATTTTTTGATAGAATCAGAAAGTCCCGTAATGGCTATGTGGATGACATATTTGCACAACACTTGGGCTCGAGCTAGATACATGAATGGAAAGCTTGGGAACTAGGACTGAACTAATTCCAATTGGTTTGGTCAAAACAAGCTAAATCAGGCCCGGTCAAGGCCCTAGGAAATAGGGCAGTTTTATGATTTCATGGGATTTTCCATATTTTTAGTGATAGATTGGATGGATTCGACTTGGATAGGTAGATATGGATAGATATAGTTGTTAGAGATACTTTAGACTAGTTTGTTTCATTATCTTCTATTTAAGCCAAAACTTTGAAGGCTTATGAAGGTAATTTTTATATAACTTTATGCTGAGACATTTGAATATTGGAAGTTAACTAGAAGAACTTGTTCTCCTTTCATTTTGTTGTTCGTTAGTGTGGATGAGTGTTTGAAGTTTCAACATTTGATAGCAGCCTCAAGTGTGCAAGGCAAGGGTGGAGGGCCCCCACTCCAAGCGAAGTACACTTCATTGTTAAACTAGCTTAATTTTCATGAACTAGTTGCTTTAGATTTCTTTACTTGTTTTGTTTCAGATTTGTCTATTTGAATTAATGTGTGATGATTGTTGAATGACTATTGGTTTAATTCTAATCTACATATGAAGGGACACACAGGAATTTAAGTTAAATTCCCCTTCTATTTGATCTTGAACTAAAACTGAATTTCATTCTCCCTTTCTTATTTGAAGTTATTTATGCATTTCTGGCTTGAAGCAATGGTGATTATGATATAGTAGAATTGTGAAGAAGGACAATCTGGTCCTCCTTAGTTAGGAGCCTCTTCTTTTACATCTTCTGCATCATAAACCATTGCTAATTAGTGATTTGGATCTATCTTCATGAAAGTAGTATTGCAGGGAAGGACAACCTGGTTCTCCTAAGTTAGGAGCCTCATCCCTCACTACATAAATGAATTAGAAATTGTTAAAATAGGTTTATATTTGTAATATGTACTTCCTTAACTCTTCAAATTTTATCTTCTAAGCTTGGCTACATCTTATATCCATACACTGTGGACTTGTGTCTAAGTTTTACAAACCCAGATTGATAATGAATACTTGAGTTAATTTGTGTTAATAAATTAGCTCAACATTTTGGCGCTGTTGCCAGGGAGGCAATTATCAGCATAGTCAAATAGAAGATAAACAAAAACACTAAAAATTTGATTAAAAAAAATAGCTAATATACATTTCTCTTAGTTATGTTTCTTTATGCCTAGAAATAGAGATCCTAAAAGTAGATTCCCAAAACAAAACCCCCAACAAGAAAAATAAAATAAAAGAATAACTACCAAATCCATTTGCAAGAAAAGATCTAAAAAAATGATGTTAAAGAAATCATTTAGAGGAGGGTATGCCACCACAAAACTATTCTCAAGTCCTTGTCCTCAATTTAGAATGCTCACTAGGGATGAATTTTCATATCAAAGGATAGAAGAGTAACAAAACATCCATGAAGATGATCCATAGGAAGAGAATCTAGAACTTTCTTTTAGCTATCTTTGTGAGGAGGTGAATGAGTCATGGATCACATGCAATGAAGATCAAACATTAGAGCCAGAAGTTGAAGAATTTCTAGCATGTATATCACAAGATCCCTTGTGCATACAAGATTTTGAACAAGTACCACAAGAAGAGTTTTGTGCTATGACAATTAATGAGAGCCAAACAAACAAAGATCATCTTAAAACTTGGTTTCAACTAGTCATTAGGTCACAACACTACTCCATTTTTCAACATTCTTTCTCATCAAATAAATTTTCATGTCCAAAAATTCATTAACGTATATTTTTCAAATTTGGATACGAGTTTACTTATGATCTTGTTACGAAAATGGATGCATTGGAAATTCTCTTATACTTGAGAGAATGAATTATTTTCTAAAATAGAATAGGATAGAATAGAATAAATAAACAAGTAGAATGAATTCACAATAAGATTTCCATAATAATTTTGTTTCAAACTGTCATGAATATCTCTTCAAATCATTGTGCAATATTCATTTGAAAGGGCTACATGGCAAAATGCAGTAAGAACAATCCTATTTTGGGTAACCATATAGGATCATTTTAAAAGCATGATTTCAAACAAGGTATCTCTTTAAATCCAGTTTTTGAATCCATTTTGAAATTTTCAATTTATATCATAAATAAAAATGTGATCAAAATCAAAACTAGGTCTCAAGTGAAATGTTGAGGATAGAGTTAGTACAACCTTGATTTGAGATGTCTAATGGAAACATTTTAACCTAAAATTCATAGGGAAGATATCCCTTGGAATCTAGTTTCCAATTCAATTTGAATCACTTCAATCAAGTATCATATGAAAAAGTTATTCTTGAAATATTAACTGCTTCTCGAAAAATCTGCATGGTGACAATTCTAGGTCTTGACTGTTCATTGGTATATTTAACATACAAAATGATCTCTTTTCAAAAATGTTTATATGGGAGATATATATTCAAGTCTAATTTAAGACGCAATTTGAATCATCCCATTTGGAGGTGAAATGAAAAATTTATGCCACATTTAGTAACTGCATGTCTTCAAAACAACATAGTAAAACTCTGCCTCATAGGTTTATTCATCACCAATTTCGTGATATTAAGCCTAAGGATTTTTAAAACTTGTTTTTATTGGAAAGACAAAAATGAATCTACTTTAATCTCCAAGTGGAATAACATTGATCCGATCTTTATCGGAGAAGTTACACTTCAAATAGTGACTGTTGGTCTAGTTAAATATTAACAAGCAACTCTATCAAACATGGCACTCCTAATAATTTTTACCATATCATTTTAAACCATTTTGAAAACTTGTTTATACTGGAGGTATCCATATGAATTCATTTCAAATTGGCTTTGGAATCACTCTAATTGGATATAAAATGAATATTTTGTAAACAAAATACCTCTAGGAGGTATAGGCTGGCCACCATTCCTCAAGGGGTAAATAAATGCATTTTGTTTGTATATCATCTTTGGACTTGTTTTCTGAGCAATGCTTGTAATGATTTACATATTTCTTGGAAGAAGAGAGAGTATACACCTCTCTTTCTCCTTCATCTAATATTGTATTGCAGGCAAGCGCTATGTTTTTGCAAGTCATATGAAGAATGAAGGAGTGAACTCCATGGATAAAGTACTTTTCAAAGTCAATTTTAAATTCATATTTAAGAATATGAATACAAATGTTCAATTCAAAGCAAAGTGAAAATTCACCTAATGTTGAGTTCATCCAATGAAACTCAAACTCTTGAAGCTTGTCTTTAGCTATTGACCAACAACAACAACAAACCCTACAACATGATCGAGATTGAGGCAAAAAGACATGAAGCTAAGCGTCAGAAGAAGAAGTCAAGTTTTTTTTTTTTTTTTTTTTTTTTTTTTTTTTTTTTTTTTTTTTTTTTTTTTTTTTTTTTTTTACCATGAAAAGTCGCATCCATTGCCAAAAAAGTCTTTCGTAAGCCATATTGTTCATGATTTCATCCATCATCCATATTGTATGTTAAGCTCCGCGATCATGCACGTTGAAGTCTAGACTTATTATCTATCCATTTACTACTATATCATGACTTCAATATAACCTATTTTCATAAGCTTTTCATACTTCCCTACTCCATTACACCCCACCTCCATCCAGAAAAGAAAAGAAAAAAATAGAAAAAGATAAAAAATAATAAAGGAGTTTGGTTGTGAAAATCCAGAAAACTGGCACAACACAAACTCAAATTCATATTGGAAAACCAACTTGTTTGGCCAATATGAATTCTCTATTTTGTTTTACCATTTCTTCAGTTTGATTTTGCAGGAATCATCCTCCAGAATAAGTAATACTTGGGGACAAGTCTCTAAATAAGCAAGGGGGAAGATTCATAATAAAACTATGAAAATAGTTTGAGCAGCGGTATTGAAGGGACCTGAATTACATGACAGAGGGGACTTGAAACATCATTTACAAATTGCAGAAAGGACCTGAACAACATCAACATTTGAAGATCCTGAATCAATATAAGATGTGAAAACATGAAAGCAAAAGTAAGTCTCTACATTTCATCAAAATCTATCTTGGAAGAACCATTATCACGAGTCAAAAATGAACCAGCAAAGGACATCATCAGTTAGCATTGACATCAAGCTATTATGGAAGTATAAGTACAATAAGTGTAAAAATTGCTCTTAGAACCTTTGATTTTTCAAAATAAATTTCTAGAATTGTTAAAACTAATTTAACTTGATATGCATTCTATTACACTATCATTTTACATTCCATATTTATCCTACTCCATTATCTACATTTTACTACCTTCATTATTCTACCACTATATTCCTATTCCTATTCATTTCCATATTCATTATCCTACCCATTTAATTATCATTCCATATACCATATTTCATTTTATATTCCATGTACCATATCACATCAACCCTAATTTTCTTAAACATAAAGATAAAAAATGAAAGGCTCAAATATCAAATTCTTTTGACCTATAAAAAGAAAGAAAAAGATTAGTTTCATGATAAACATTTAATTTTAAAATATGACCATTCTTTGGTCATTTTTAAAATTAAAATAAACAAAGGTCAAAACTTAATCTAAATATTTGAGAATGCAATCATATATAAGCTAAATTATATGGGCGGAGATGTAATTATGAAACAAACAAAATGGACGAACCTAAGTTATAATCATGATGCAAAATGAATTCAAATGCAATAGGGATAATGGAAATGATGAACCATGCATATTACTAAAGGTATAATGATAAATGCAAAAGGTTCCATTCCAAATCGAAATTATTTCGATAGGCATGCAATGAAAATTCGATGGTATGGTGGTATCCCGTTTGGGCACCATGGAGCAAGGCACATGGAATAGTCAGAGGGATTAATTCCGGTCAGAGGTCGACACATCAAACATCAAAACGGTCAAATGCATTTGAATACAGGGACAAGCCCTGTGTGATTAGCAGTGAAAGTCTCCGTCATTCTTTAAACCAAAGACCTCAGAAACTTCGAGTTTTCTTCCACCATCATAGCTAGATTTAAGCTCATAAAGAAGAGGAGAATGCGCTGTAGTCATATGCACGCATATAACACCCTGGTAGAAGGAGGAATAAGCAAGAAAAATGTAAAAATTGAAGGAAGGGTTGCGTAAGAATAGAGAGCTTGAACAGAGAGGAAACTGCAAAATAAATAGGGGAGGAGATCAGAGGAGTTTGTGGAGAAATAAGGTGGTTAGACATAAGATTTAACACTGAGTTGAATCCCACTGATTGTGTAGGAAAATTAGGTAAGGATCAATTTCGGATTTTGTTGAGTTTTGAATGAATCTAGAAGATAACTGAACTCATAATTATTTTAAAGAGGTGTCACAAACCAGGTCTCTGTCATTAATGGAAAACGTTGCCACCTCCAAAGTCTAAATTGTGCGTCCATTCAAACAATTCCGCCACCAGTGAGAAGAATGAATCCTTGGCAACGATTCAATAGGAGTCTTAATTGCATTGTTGTTGTGTCAACACAAGATTAACGCAAGTCATCACAAGATCACTTCTTCATTAATTCGAAATCTCTCCATGCATGAAACAGCTGATATATTGTTATACACAGTAACATGATTTCCATGCACCATGAGCACGTTTTTATGAAAAATACGATGCACACTGGAGGATTAAAAAAAAATAGAGTATGAATTCATGAACTGAGAGTTATTTTAGGTTTACATTTAAGCAATTGATTGTTACATACCCGAATAATTATTATTGTCTTCAATCATCTCCTGAAGGAGACGAGATGCCTAGGAATAGCAGGCAACAACACGAGACTTTTGGGGGATGAAGACACCGAGCATCCCAATTTTATATGCTGCCACATGCTGCCACCTGTAAATTTTGAAATATTGAGAGAAGAATTTTAATTGAAATTGTTTTGTTTAACACGGTAAAACAACCATTTCCCAGAAATTTCAACAAGTTTTTTTGCAGTTAATCAAAGATCAGAGAAAAAAATATCAGAGCAACAGACTAATTTTTGTAGCAAAAGAGAGAAGATCGATTTCAAGACAAAGAAGCATTCAATTTCTGAAGAGACAGTGTTTGACAATGTCACCTATAGAATTATGTAAGTGCCCGGATTCAATTCTGAATAGATATATGGTGGTGATAATTAGTAAAAATTGGAAGTTGTTGTTCAAAACTTTCCAAATTTCATTTTCAGAATTAGATTTCATTTCCAAGAATTCTATTTCATTTTCAGAATTGAGGGGCAGCGATCAAAAGGTCATTTTCTGAAGGAAGAGACAGGGTATTTTCCATAACAGTCATCAAAATAGAGCTTTTGATTCACAAACAACAAAAACAAAAGTAAAATCTCATAATCAAAACGTCTAGTTCTGAAATTCGAAATTTTTAAGAAGTCACTATTTTTCGTTGTCTTTTATGAGAAAACGAAAATGAAATTTGAAAAACAAAAACATGGGTTTTCTTCATAACGAGCCTAATTAAGCTCCAAGTGAACATTTTTCTCAAATTGATTGCAATTTGGGATATTTTCCTGGTTCTTTCGACCTCTATTTTGCAGATTGCGTGGGTAAAACAATGGCTAAATTGAAAGTGAATGCCTAGTCATAAAAAGGATTGGCACAAGTTATTTTGTAGTGGAATTATACAAGAAGAAAACCCCCTGCACAAGTGAAAGAAGCTTTAATTTTTTTTTGATTGGTGTTTTCTCTGCGGATTGTGTGACATTGCAAGATTGGTTTCTTTCAGTGAAGATGTGAGGGCAAATGGATATTGGTTCCTTTAAGTGAAATTGTTGATATTGCTAATTTGAGAGGGACATGAACCCTGTGCAGAATGTATTACAAAATTCAAGTTTTATTTGTTGTCTTCTCTGAAGCTGCTCATCCAAAATGATTTATTGGTGTTAATTCTGGTGTTTTATCATGAGAGGAAGAATATTACAAAGAGCAACACTTCAAAGAGAAATGATGAAATTTCTTTTTAGAAAAACAGAGGAAGGTAAAGGAGAAAAAGTACATGGTCGCATAGATATCCTTTTACAGGTATCTCAAGAGAAAGCTTCATCTTCAAGGGTCAGAACCACAGGTATATCAACAGGCCAATCAGCATATAGAAGCAAAAGGTCAAGGAGACAGAGGCAAGCATGAGGACATGCTTGAGAGTAAGCAAGGGGGAGATGTTGGCCCTCGTTTTTGATCAAATTTTGCTTATTAAAATCCACCTAATTTCCATTATTTTCCACCATATACCATCCATATACACCTTATTTTGATCTTATTATGCATGTTCAAGAAAATAAATTATGTTTTTCAATTTTTATAAATTTTTATGCAAAAAAGAGGTTTTAAGAGTATTTTTGGACGAAATCAGAAATTCCCGTAATGGCTATGTGGATGACATATTTGCAGGACACTAGGGCTCGAGATAGATACATGAACGGAAAGCTTGGGAACTAGGACTGAACTAATTCCAATTGGTTTGGTCAAAACAAGCTAAATCAAGCCCCATCAAGGCTAGTCAAACATGACTAGTCATCCAGAAAATCCCTACGATATAGGGCAGTTTTATGATTTCATGGGATTTTCCATATTTTTAGTGATAGATTGGATGGATTCGACTTGGATAGGTGGATATGGATAGATATAGTTGTTAGAGATACTTTAGATTAGTTTGTTTCATGATCTTCTATTTAAGCCAAAAGTTTGAAGGCTTATGAAGGTAATTTTTATATAACTTTATGCTGAGACATTTGAATATTGGAGGTTAAGTAGAAGAACTTGTTCTCCTTTCATTTTGTTGTTCATTAGTGTGGATGAGTGCTTGAAGTTTCAGCATTTGATAGCAGCCTCAAGTGTGCAAGGCAAGGGTGGAGGGCCCCCACTCCAAGCTAAGTACACTTCATTGTTAAACTAGCTTAATTTTCATGAACTAGTTGCTTTAGATTTCTTTACTTGTTTTATTTCAGATTTGCTTATTTGAGTTAATGTGTGATGATTGTTGAATGGCTATTGGTTTAATTCTAATCTACATATGAAGGGACACACAGGAATTTAAGTTAAATTCCCCTTCTATTTGATCTTGAACTAAAACTGAATTTCATTCTCCCTTTCTTATTTGAAGTTATTTATGCATTTCTGGCTTGAAGCAATGGTGATTATGATATAGTAGAATTGTGAAGAAGGACAATTTGGTCCTCCTTAGTTAGGAGCCTCTTCTTTTACATCTTCTGCATCATAAACCATTGTTAATTAGTGATTTGGGTTTATCTTCATGAAAGTAGTATTGTAGGGAAGGACAACCTGGTTCTCCTAGGCTAGGAGCCTCATCCATCAACACATAAATGAATTAGAAATTGTTAAAATAGGTTTATATTTGTAATATGTACTTCCTTAACTCTTCAAATTTTATCTTCTAAGCTTGGCTACATCCGATATCCATACACTGTGGACTTGCCTCTAAGTTTTACAAACCCAAATTGATAATGAATACTTGTGTTAATTTGTGTTAATAAATTAGCTCAACAGTGCATTGCTAGGATGTGAATTTAACCTTAAACCTTGGTTGTGGTGCTTTCATTATTATGTATCAAAACATTTTTGTGGCTCACTAGTATAATTCAATTAAAGGTTGAAAATCAGTGGAATCTGAAGTGCACAAGAGGGTCATCACCTCAATAGTTTGCAAGAGTCGTGACTCATTGGCTCCCAATGATAGGCTCTATTATCCACAACACCATAATGTAATAAGTTCAATTGACACTAATACCATATTAGATTATGGATATTTATGTTTCATCTCAAATTATTAAAGTGAACAAGGAAAATCATGTCCAAATCATTTGAAAGGAAATTACCTTAAGATTTAGAATCCAAGGTTGAAATATTTAGTTAATTGATTATACATAAATTCTAGAGAATAAGGCATATATATATACATATTACAAATGGCATGCATCAATACTATTGGAATTGATAAACATATACAACTATAAAGTTATAAGGAAATGCCAATGTTTTTACAAGTATGTTATTACTTTTGTAAATTCTAGGATAAGGTGTATTATAAGGATTACCTAAAACAATTTTGAAAGTTCAATTTTGGTTGAATTTTGGCAAAAACAAAAATTAATTTTGACTCGATTCCATGATTTTTTTCAGAAGGTTGAGGATATTGATTAATTCAGAATCCATGAAAATCCCTTGGATGTGGATGAAGGATGCCCTGAAACATTACTTCCATATAACTATAATGAATGCTCAAATATCAAAATTTAACCTATTTGAGTTATTAGAAGAGGGAATTTTGATAGTCCTTGTCATTATCTTCCCGTTTTGAAAAATTACTTATGTTATATTAGATGAATGGTTAATGTACTATATTAGATGATGGTTGAAGGTGAGAACTTCATATCCCTTCACCAACATAGGCAAGATGATTGTTGATCCTTGTGATCATATGCAAAGCTATATATCTTTTGTTATTGACATGATTCATATTTTGTTAGGTCATCATGCGTTTGAAAGTGGAATATTTTTTTACGTTATAGAAATGGTTGATATTTTGTTGAGCCAACACGCATTGAAGGTTGAATAATCATTGATATTTTTGTATTGCATGTGGATTATGCATGGATTATGGTGTAAGATAACTTGTTGTTGATATGAAATTACATGTGCTATATTAAATGAATGATTAAAGTGCTATATTGGATGAATGGTTGAAGGTGGGAATTTTCCATCCCTTCACAACATAAACAAGATGATTATTGTTCCCCGTGACCTAATGCAAAGCTATAAATATTACATTATTTATATGGTCAATATTTTGTTGGACCATCATGCATTTCATGGGATCATTGTTTACAGTATTCAGATGGTTGATATTTTGTTAAACCATCATGCATTTGAAAGTGGAAGCATCATTGTGATTGTAGTGGTGCATATGGATTATGGAGTAAACATAATAATAATAATAATATAAAATGCAAAAATAAGAAAAAAGAATAATTTAAATCCATTTTAATCCTACGGGATCTATGAAAGGAAGAGAATCTAATCTTTAAATATGTAAATCTTGTTGGGCTGTGTTATATTCTTTCCACGACTAGCCTACATAGTTAATCAGGGGGTTAGAGGGAGGGTGCAGCCCCCCCTGTTCGAGGGGTTTGAGGGGGGCGGGTAGCCCCCCTTTACAGGGTCAGGGGCAGCACCCCAGGGAATTTTTTTTTTGGACTTTATATTAGGTTGGGCGGACCTACCTATGGTTTTGTGCATGGTTTTCGCACATGGTTTTGGACACAATGGTTTTCGGTCCATGGTTTTGGACGCGATGGTTTTTGGTCCATGGTATTGGATGATTCGGCATATATAAATATGTATTATAACATTGAAAGGAACATAATAAAAAAATCAAACTGGTAGTCCCGGTTTTGGGATCTAGGGGAAAACCTCTATGTATATGTGTTTTATGTGTTATGCTCTCGCATTGTTTATTTTCTGTGTTTTAGAATTTGTATGCAGATAATTTCTGTACGGGGTTAAAATCTACATTTGGTATCAGAGTTGTTTTGGCTTCAAGGGGAAGCCATTGTTGCTGAGGGGTTTCGATCGGGCCTGTGGTAGACCCTATTCAGTGGGAGATTTGTGGGATCGATTCTAGTTATGAAAGAAGATGGTGAGCAGTGGAAATATAGAGATCGAGAAATTTAATGGTCAGAGTCTTGAGTTATGGAAACTCAAGATGGAGGATCTGTTGGTGGATAAAGATCAGTGGATCGGAGTAGATCCGGGTAATAAATCAACATGAGTGTCCAATGAAGAATGGAAGAAATTGGATCGGAAGGCTAAGAGCACAATACGATTGTGTGTCTCAGATTCAATATTGCTGAATGTATCAAGGGAATCTGCGATGAAGGCTTTGTGGGACAAGTTAGGAACTTTGTACCAATCTAAGTCTCTGGTGAATAAATTGTTCCTACGGAAAAAGTTGTATAACCTGAGGATAAAAGATGGAGACTCGGTGATAGAGCATTTGAATGCATTTAATACTGTGGTAAGTTAGATATTTTCTATTGATATTAAAATTTCATATGAAGATATGTGCATCAATTTGTTGTGTTCTCTAACAGATTCGTGGGATAGTCTGGTTATTGCAATAGGTAGCAATGCAACTGCCTTGCAGTTTGATGAAATAGTCTCATCCTTGCTGACAGAGGAGATGAGACAAAAAAATATGGAGAGCCAGAATGGTGATGCCTTGTTTGTACGAGGGCGGTCCCAGAACAGAAACAAAAATAAGTCATCGAGTGGAAGATCTAAATCTAGAGGGAGATCTAAATCTCCAGGAAAACCTGTAAAGGAGGTGTGCTGGAAATGCGGAAAGGAAGGGCACTACAAAAGGGACTGTAAATCTAAAGCTCCTAACAAAAGAAAGGGATCTGTTGATGCTCCTTTTGCAGAGGCAAGAACCACCTCAGATGAAGGTGGAGATGTGTACTTGGCTTCTTCAAGTACACATGTAGATCATGAGGCATGGTTGATTGA
>APFE030602419.1:0-24348 GCA_000404065.3 Pinus taeda | reverse complement strand
CTTCTTGTGGAGTCTTATCCTCCAACGCTAATGAAGGTGACCTGTTGACCAGGTAACATGCAGTATCCACCGCCTCTGCCCAAAATTCCTGTCCTAACCCGGCACCACTGAGCATGCTTCTTGCCCTTTCCATCAATGTCTTATTCATTCTTTCCATGACTCCATTTTGCTGAGGTGTATATGGAGCAGTCTTCTGCCGTGCTATACCACCCTTCTTACAGAATTCTTCAAATTCCTTGCTGCAAAATTCTCCACCATTATCTGTCCTCAGCACCTTTATCTTTTTCTCTGTCTGATTTTCCACCAGAGCCTTAAATTCTTTAAACTTGTCGAAGACTTCAGATTTCTTCTTAAGGCAATATATCCATGTATTCCTTGAGAAGTCATCTATAAATGATACATAGTACACAGACTTACCCAGTGATGGAACTTTCACAGGTCCAAACACATCACTGTGCACAAGGTCTAATATTTGTTTCGTCCTCTTACCACCAGAGGGGTAACTCACCCGATTTTGCTTCCCATATACACAATTTTCACAGAAATCAAAATCCAGAGAGCTATTACTCATACCTTCTACCATACCTTTACCATGAAGTATTCAAGGGCCCTTCTCTCCAATATGTCCAAGCCTTTGATGCCACATCATGGTCTTCTCTCCAGAGACCACTAGATTTTCTACTCCATTTTCAGGAACCATAGAACTATTGCACCCGTCAACAACAGTGCTACCTTGCAGCTTGTACAGAGTTCCAATACGAACTCCCTGCATCAATACCAGTGCTCCTCGAACCACCTTGCAGGTATCCTTCTCGAACACTGTCTTTACACCTGCATCATCCAACTTGCTTACAGAAATCAGATTTCTGGCCAACGCAGGAATATGCAGAACACCCGGAAGGGTTCTAACCCTTCCACCTTGCAACTTCAACTTTACTTTTCCGCGACCAATGATTCTAGCCTTCCTATCATCTCCTAAGAAGACATCACCACCATCATATTTCTCATACTCGCAGAACCACTCTCTTGGGGAGTGAAGTGAAAGGATGCACCTGAGTCAATCAACCATGCCTCATGATCTACATGTGTACTTGAAGAAGCCAAGTACACATCCCCACCTTCATCTGAGGTGGTTTTCGCCTCTGCCGAAGGAGCATCATCAGATCCCTTTCCTTTATCAGGAGCTTTAGATTTACACTCCCTTCTGAAGTGCCCTTCCTTTCCGCATTTCCAGGACACCACCTTTGTAGGTTTTCCTGGAGATTTAGATCTCCCTCTAGATTTAGATCTCCCACTCGATGACTTATTTTTTTTTCTGTTCTGGGACCGTCCTTGTACAGATAAGGCATCACCATTCTGGTTGTCCATATTTTTCCATCTCATCTCCTCTGTCAGCAAGGCTGAGACTATTTCATCCAACTGCAAAGCAGTTGCATTGCTACCTATTGCAATAACCAGACTATCCCACGAATCTGGTAGAGAACACAACAAACTGATGCACTTATCTTCATCTGAATTTTAATATCAACAGATGAAACTGACTTACCACAATATTAAATGCATTCAGATGCTCTGTCACCGAGTCTCCATCTTTCATCCTCAGGTTATACAACTTTTTTCGCAGGAATAGTTTATTCCACCAAGACTTAGATTGGTATAAAGTCCCTACTTGGTCCCACAAAGCCTTCGGCCGTAGACTTCCCTGATACATTCAGCAATACTAAATCTAAGACACACAATCGTATTGTGCTCTTTGCCTTCCGATCCAACTTCTTCCATTCTTCATCGGTCACTCCGTTGGTTTAGTACCCGGATCTACCACGATCCACTGATCTTTATCCACCAACAGATCCTCCATCTTGAGTTTCCACAACTCAAAACTCTGACCATTGAACTTCTCAATCTCTATCTTTCCGCTGCTCGCCATCTTCTTTCACCACCAGAATCGATCTCGCAGATCTGCCACTGAACAGGGTCTACCACAGGCCCGAGCGAAACCCCTCAGCAACAAAGGCGTCCCCTTGAAGCCAAAACAACTCTAATACCAAATGTAGTTTTTAACCCCATATAGAAATTACCTGCATATGAATTCTAAATCACTAGAAAAAAATAAAAATGTGAGAGCATAACATATAAAACACATATACACAGAGATTTCCCACTGGATCCCAAAACTGGGACTACCAGCTTGATTTTTCATTATGTTCCTTTCAATGTTACAATACATATTTATACATGCCGAAGCATCCAATACCATGGACTGAAAACTATCGCATCCAAAACCATGGACTGAAAACCATCGTGTCCAAAAAACATGTGCGAAAATCATGCACAAAACCATAGGTGGGTCCGCCCAACCTAACATAGGGTCTAAAACAAAAAATATTTGGGGCGCTGCCCCGGACCCCATAAAGTGGGGTTACGGGTACCCCTCAAACCCCCTGTTAACTATGTGGAAAGAATATAACATAACCCAACACACTTACCAAAATGTCAAGCTTTACCTCTAAAGATGTTGATTCCTCTGGATCTGTGTTCTTCATCTCTTCTTCCTTCAACTTTGCCATTCTGATCAGCAAATTATCCTCTACATCTGCTACACTATTTTGCATCTCTTCAAGTGTTGCAAGGTTCCTTTCCCTCAGCTGAAACTCCATTTTCAGATTAAAGGCTTCTAGGTAGTGTAAGAGAGCAGATCCAAGAGGAGGTCTTATAGTAATAGGCATCGAACAATAAACTTGGTTAAATCTGGCAGAAAATTGTTGTACTGTCTCCCCTGGTAGTCTTTTCAACTGGTTATATTCTTCTAGAATCAAGAAAGGGTTCTTTCTGACCACCCACTTATCAAGGAAAACTTTGACGAACTGTTGGAAATCTGAAATGCTCGCATCAGGCAGGGTTTTGAACCAACTCTTGACTTTGCCTTGCAAAGAAAGAGCAAAAAGCCTAATACTGACATCCTCTTCAACAACTTCAAAAGGGTCAATAAAATGCTCAAAATTCAGTACATGTCTCTTAGAAGTGATGTTTTCACATTCACCATCAAATCTTGGTAGATATAGGTAATTATTTTTAGGGAAAGCATGGGATATAGGAGGTAAAATCAGAGGCTTGTATCTATCTGGAATTTTACAAGGTATAGGAATATGTACAAAAGGTGTAGAATTAGCCTTGGTCTCTTGAGGCTCATCAGTTTGAAGATGGTCATCATAAGATTTGGAAGAAGGGTCTTGATCAAGATCAAAGGCATGCGAACATTTTGTATTCACAATCTTCAAAGGGAAAGAATCAAATGCAGGTCTAGGATCTTTTCTCAAATACAACATACTTTGTAAAGCCTTCTTGACATTCTTAGGAAAAGAGAAGAAATAATTTATAACAAAGAACATAATCTCTTTGAATACCTGATCTTTCCATATTGTCCTTTCATGTTTCTGCTGGTCAAGTTCATCCTCCAGTGGAGTCCTTGGATCTGATGTCGAAACTGATTAGAGTCACCAGGTGAATGATTTTAGCTTTCCAGTGCCTGATCGTTGTCCACCATCAACAATCAGATCTAAACTTGATACATTTTGCTGAGGAACATAAAACTACATTCCCTAGTATGGTCGCCACTATTTTATCACCTAGATTGACCTTAGGCTGAAGGGAGGCAATTCTAGGGTAACCACAAACCATGCTTAACCTAGTAGCTAGCCCTACTAGGTCAGGGGAGGGCTCTGTCCTTATAGATCTTAGTCGAGATGACTGGATCAGAAACAAGATTTTATGCTAGGTATAGTAGCTCAAGGGTTTTGATTGAATTGTTGGTGTCTTTTCTAGATCAGGAGGAGCTGGGCAATTTTAGGTCTGGAAAACTAAGTCAAACTCGCAAGGGATTCTATGGGGCAAGGTAGGTATGATCTTCAGCACCTTAATCTTGATGGGGTGAAGGGATAGAATGGTGAGGAGCTAAGAAGGGCCTGAGCAAGTCAAGAATCCTTCCTAAACAGAAGAAAACATGAAATACTGGTGTTTTCCCAAGGCAGAGCATTAAAACCTAATGTATTCCACCTATCTGACTTGAAAACAACCAATTAGAAGCAATTATATGAAAGATTCATACATAAATAACATGAGAACATATTAACAGAAGAAGAAACACATGCTAAAGGCCATACCACAGGAATCCCATAAAATAGCTGCAACTTTATTAGTTTCCTGCCAAAACTGCTACAAAATGATAAGTGTTTAGTACATGAGCATCCAGCTGAATCCAACCCCACAAAATGAGCAAGAACATAATATAGACATATAAACTACTCATCCTAACCTTCAGGGGTTGAATCCATGAGAAGAGGGGTTGTTTCAACCATTTCCCAACAAAGAACTGGAATATAGGCGGTCAAACAACTTGCCTCTAAAAGAGGGGAAACTGATTCATTTGCCTCAAAACCACCTCTAACTAATGAATCTACCATATAACACTATTTTACCATTACACTTACCTACCATGTCATCAATGACGAGAGAGAAATCAAATTCACAGTCAAAACAAGCGAATTTTAGTTCCCTGAGCAAAATGGCCCTAAGTGTAGCGCCACTTTCCACCTGATTTTGGAGGCCTTCCCCTTAGCCAAAGTGAGCCCATGATAGCTCATTAGAAATGTCTTCAAGTCTAGCTTCTGGAACACCTAGAATTTTTTAATTTGGAGGTCATTTCCCCCCTCAAAACGTGAATCTCCAAAAACTGGTTCTGTGTGTCCAAAAAGAGGCAGAAAAGTCATTTTTGGTAGTTTTTGGACCTTTTTGTGAACTAGATCTACTCCAAAAACTTTGAAAGTTTCGAGGGTGCATGTCCACATCATTATGAATCCAAAAATGTCAACTTTTTCTCCAATGGATGCCCTATTAAAAACCGCAACGCCAGAGGCGCTGTACTTCTGGACAAATTTTCTGTTTGTGAATTTCAAAATTTCAAAAATATAAAAACTTATCAATATTTGCCCAAATTTGGCATGGAGCACCACCATCAAGTGCTTTGTTTGACAAAAGAGGCTTTAGCCAACATTTTAAGTCTATCTTGCTCTTTCTTTCCCTCTAAGGCTCTCAGTAACCTAGCTTTCATCCTCTTCTTTCTCATGTTGCAAATTTTGTTCTGTGTACTGTAGTGATAGGCCATGTGCCTCATCATTTGGTTATCTCTGTTGGCCCTTTGAAATAATAGATGGTGATATTGTGAAAGTTACTCTAGCCAGTGTCACTTCATAGTTATGCAAGTGAGCCGCAAAAAGTCTAGCAAGCTCATAATGAAACTAGACCCTCTCCACTAGTTCACAAAATTCATAACATCCAAGGTGTCTAAAACATGAAACTACTAGTGGATAGGCTTGCAATTCTCTTGAATTGTTGGGCTCTTCTCTTATGATTTTTCCTTCCTTATGAGGCTTTCTCTGCTGCCTATGTCTCTCCACTGAACTATCACTTGTTGTCTCCTCATGATAATAAAAATCACTTCCTCTATCCATTGAACTAGATATTTAGTTGCACAAATGTTGGCAATGTAGACAGGACAATGTAAATGGGATGATGGGTATGCTCTAGGGTTTGTAAGTGAATGTATGTAGTTATAAATAGAGCATAGGCTATGAGAGTGAAGGGAGGGTTATGGAAATGAAAGATAGGTGATGGAAAGTAGATGAGTATGGAGGGAATGATGAAAGAAAGGGTTTAGTTATGAAGCTAGACAGTGAAATGGACCAAGTGATTAGGGTTTTAATGGAAGAGGATTAGGGTTTAATAATGGGAATGGAGGAGAGGTCCACAACATGAAGTTTGCAATCTAAACACTATATAAGAGTAGGTACTTACTTGAAAATATGAGATTGGAGGCAATTTGGGCAAAAATTTGAAGTTTAGAGTGATGGGATGACTTTCTGATCTAAGCACAACACTCCTGCCTAGGTGCATAGTGTCGTGCCCTAAGCACAACGCCCATTCAAAAATACACTGGAAAAATCTCCCTACATGCAGCGCCTTGCCCTAAGCGCAATGCCTCATTCCCTAAGCGCAGTGCCACTTCAAGATGACTTTTGACTGCCTTCCCGATGTCTAAATTGGGCACAGGATAGCTTGTTGGAAATATTGTCAAGTCTACTTTCCAAAACATCTTGAATTTTTCGATTTGGAATTCAGTTTTCCTATCAAAAGTCCAATCTCCCAAGACTAGTCAAAATGTGCAGAATGAGGCTTCCAAAATGCAGAGTGCTATTTCAGTCAATGTTTGGAGGTCTTCCTGAACTCCAAATTTAGCTCATGATAGCTCATTGGAAAGCTCTTTGTGTCTAGTTATCATTTGTATCATCACAAAATTCAGTTGGCCACCTTATCTAGGAGAAATTTGGATTTCCCAAAGGTTGCTCCAGAAGTGCATCAACTCTCTTGTAGCAACTATATTTATGACATTTCTCTAAAACCATGAGACCTGTGTACAAACTGAAGGAGTCTTTTTTTCTTGGGTCTATGATGAACAAAAACCTCTCTCACGTTTGTCAAATTCATATTTTCTTGCCCAAAAACATAGTTTGAAGATAAATCATCCCTTATTTGTGGTGAATGGCTTGTTCCTTGGAATGACTTCTCGACAAATGATGGAGACCTGATGTTTGATGATATGAAATGGCTTCATACCTTATGATATCCCTTATGCCTCCTTTTCTTAGATATCTCTGATCCCATAGCCAACCCTAGCTCAGTGGGAGATGAAATTAGGGTTTAGTGCTTGTTCTCTTTTACTTTTGCAGGTGGATTTTTGCTCATGATAACCTGATTTTTTGCAGTGGCAGGTGCTTGGAAACATCACAAGATGTTTAGGAGTAGCTGGGAACCAATATTACAAATGAAAATATAAAATTACATCATTAATGGAGATAAAAACAAAATACCTTGTTTTCACCTCAAAACAAGCTTTGAGGTGAGAACTACATTAGAATTTCAAAATGATAAGTTATGGCTTTGCTAATCGTTATTGGCCTCCTCATGTCCTTGCTGATCATTATTGGCATGTAATTACTGGATTTGATCATGGTGGGACCCTAAAACCTAATGAGACCAAACCCTAAGACATAATGAAATGAATTGCAAAGGGAACATGAGCCATGACTGGAATATATGGAAGAGGATCAACAAGTATAGATCATGAGCGAAAATTGAAGTAAACCCTACCATCAATGAATCCATGACCTAATGGAATGCAAACTCATTAGTGTGGGACTCCTACTATGAAATGCAAAAGAGAAGATTTTGATCACTGATGGCAGTGTGAAACACTGACACTAACAGCGTGGATGCACATGAACTTCACGTTGGGAGATATGGTCAATAAGCATGTGTGGGGGGGGGGCAATGCACGAATGGTCCCTCAAGATGGAATGATAGAATGTGGAGAGAAAAAGTGCGCAAAAGGTTATCCACACGGAAGCATTTAACGAGGTGTGTGGAGCACTGAACAAGGTATATAATGCATAGCAAAGTGATTAGGACCTGCATGTACCAGCAGTCTTATGGGCTTATAGGGTGATGTGTAAGAAACTAACGGAACATACGCCTTCTAGGTTGGCCTATAGAGCGAACATTGTAATGCAGATGGAGTTTATGATGCCTAGTTCACGCATAGCAATGCCCACGGATATGACGGATCATAGAGCCTTGGAAGAAGGGATCGCGTAGCTGGACAAAGAAGAACGCTTGGGACCTGATGAAGAGATCCATCAAGGTGAGCTTAGGCTCCAAGAACTCATGAATGAAAGAGTTCGGTTAAGGGAGAAAAGTGCCATGACGAATGAAGAAGTCAAGAAGCTTGAGGAAGGAATAAAGAAGGACTTTCTTGATAAAAAGGACGTGGTGATAAAATAGGATGTGCATGATTACGTTGAAAAATTTGGGGACTACCACCGAGAGTTGATCAGTTACTAAAGGGATCAAATATGGTGGTGCGATATAGTTGGTAAAATGCGCAATGCAGGTGAAGTCAAACAATGAACCCTTCCTAGGAGGAGTAAACGATAGATGGTTGAAGCCATATACAGGTGGGGCGGCCACCCGACTAGCTGTGGGAAGCACAGTCTTAGCACTCGAGGAAGTTGAAAGGAGATGTAGAACTATAAACTACCCTACCCAAGAGCTACGTGATGATGGGACTATGTGCAGGAGCGAAGTGTCACAAGGTCCGTGATAGCACAACGGTGGCTGCATTGTGCATGGGTTGGCTGGAAAGTGACTGTTATAGTCACTACTCATGATGTGATGCTTGGTCTGAGATTAAATGGATTGGGCAGCAGAAATTTAAGGTAGGATTTATGGGCTAGATTCGGGAAAATATACCACCAAGGGAGCATTAATGAACTAGATTTGGGAGGAATGGTCGAATTCGAATTCAAAAGGTGCTATAAATTGCAAAGGGCTGCCCAACAAACAACACTTGGCTATTTGAGAATTCAGCTGTCATGCGCCCAAAGATTTTTAAACCTAGAACTGTTAGAGTTGAAGCCATTATTTGAGCACCTATCTGAGCAGTTGAGAGATTTCTGGCAAAGCAAGATGGCAGTGTTTGAAGAAGCTAGGGATATTGGAGAGATGATCGCCAAAAAGGCCGCATAGGCCTTGATAGTAGGAGATTCCCTTGAGAGTGTTGGGATTGTCGCGGAAATCCCTAAATCACCACACACGTCGAGACCCAAGAAATATAAATAGGCCATGGTTCCAGTGCGTGTGTTCCCTCGAAACCCACTGTGAACTAAACTAACCATGGAAGAAAAGTGGAAAGCGGTTAATCTCGAAACTAATGAGGAGGAGGAACACCTTGAGGAAATCCTTTTCGAAGAGGAGGAGGATGCAGACATGGAGGTGGAAACCGAGGGCGCAAACCCTCTAACCAGGTTGCTTGCATATGTTCCTCCATGGAAGGGAAAGGAAAGGGTGCTCAAGGACCTAGATGAGAGCAAGAGCTCTGTACAAACTCCGCTGCTACCTGACGATATCATTTTTGAAAGAGTGCACTTGGGACAAGTGCCAAGTCTAAAGTTTGATGACTGGGATCTCGCGGACCTCGAGAAGTTCCCACACTTGGAAACCACACAGTTCATGAAGGCAAAGAAAAACACTATTGTGGGAGTCATAGAGTTTGAGCCGCACAAGTGGTTGCACGGAATAGAGAAAGTAGGGTTGTTGAACCTGCTCTGGGTGCTCATTACCATCACACTCCAGTAACTATCTTTGTCATCAGGCAGCTACTCTGCTTGGTGCATGATGGGTGTTTGTGGTTGGAGGAGCCCATCCCCATCATGGACCACCTAATTCATAGAATTACTCGACTTCTTTGCAAAGGGGAGGACGCAACGCATATTTCAGAGGGTAAGAGCAATGACTTGGCCATTTCGGACCCAGAGAAACATCTACAAAGTTGAAGCGCCAGTGCCTAAGAGAGTAGATGGGGCCACAAAAGAAGTTGAAAGCTTCTAAGACTTCTTTCAACCCGATGACCCTCACTGAAGGAGATCTCCATGATATAGGGGAGACGGTGCACGACATCACCATGGAGGCCCTCCAACAGTTCACGGAGTAGAATCAGATTGCATTGGGGGCCCTCTAGGCACAAATATAGGAGTTACAGGTGCGCACTCCTCACGTTGGTACTCTTTTGATCAACCTCACAGTAGGAACGATCGCGACTGAGGAAACGTTGCGCGCCCGCATGACCAACACCATAGTGCTACCAGAGGGGGCACTGATTACAGAGAATGAGGTTGACTAGCCTACAGTCAGTGTGTTGAAAGGATTAGGGATCATCATGGTTGCGCTCCCTCAAGAGATACTCTATGTCCTGCAGGATAGAGTGATTGCAAAACTAACGTCTAGCAAGGGCCGCACACTACAGGTGCTAAGCGAGTATAAAATTAATATGGAACAATTGAGCTTGCAGCACAATGAGGTAGCGGCACAGAACTGGAAAATGGTGCAGGCGGTTGAGGAGGCCTGCTAGATGGTCCTTGAGTTGGCCATTCTAGTAGAGGCACCAGCAGAGGCGCGCATTTAGAGGTTAACAGCAGAGGTGCACGAGGTGGGAGAAGAAATTGTTAAGGTTCAGCTGGAGCTAAACCTTCAGATAGCAGAGCTACGGTTGAAGGTGTGGCCTTCAACTTCAACTCCTCCAAAGGTAAGAGAATAGTGCGCCAGTGCCATTACATAGGGGATGGAGGAGATCAACAGTGCAGTGATGGACTGCACCAAAGTGTTGGAAGAATCATTCGAGGTCCTCACCACTCTACAGGAGGACCCAAACATACAATGCTTGGAAATAGAGGTGCGTGAGCTGCAGCAACAGTATGATGATATAAAAGGGACCGCGTAGACGGTGGCCCTTACACAGAGGCTTGCACGGATGCAACATGAAAAAACGCTTAAGGAGAAGGTAGATGCAGCACAACAAAAAGAAGTAGTTTTGAAGTCGTGTGTCTAACCATGGATTGATGAGGCCTTCGTCATCACAACATCAATTGAAGGAAAGCTCACAAAAATGCAGGGGACACAGGAGAAGATGCAGGGAAGTAGTTCAACAGTCTCTAAATAAGGCATCTAGGAGATACAACAGGCACTCGCTCAGTGTGCTACTGACCTTGCAGCAGTTCGAGCAGAGTTGGTAGGTCTTCTCGTGAAGATCTCCACACTGACAGAGTGACTCGAGGGACAGTCACAATGTTTTTGTTGGGGGCCTATTGGGCACGAGATCCCCCAAGGAAAGTTTTGGGCTTAAAGCCCAAGTTTTGACTGAATCCAATGTAAAGAATCCGTGTTTTATGGGCACAGAGTGTGAAGTTTGTAAATGAGTCATAGGGTTATCCGCCCTTATTTTTGTAATGTAATGTCAGCTTGAGGGATATACCCATGGTCCGCGGACCATGGGATTGTGGACCATGGGATTGTATAAATAGAGCAAGGCTCTAAGTTGTAAATAACGAAGGGGGAAAAAGAAAGGATGAAGAATTGAGTCTTAGATGAAGTGTAGAGTTGAGTCTGTAATCTTTGGAGAAGTAATAAAGAGAAATTTTACATCATTTTTGTGTATCCTTTTCTTGTTTCGTGCATTGAATGTATCAGATATAAATTGAACTTCTATTGTTTATATGATGTGTGAACCTATATTAATGTGTTGATAAAGTGAATATAAGATAAAGTATCTGGTTACGTGAAGGTAACTAACTGTTATAAGAAGATAAGTAAGATACATGGTGTAACTTATGGAATTAACGCAGATTGTTGCTAGGGCAGCACGAAATCACCTCAACCCCTGGTGAGGGCTGCGCGAAGGTGATTGTAATAGATTGCGAGGGTCTCGTAGGTTAGGTTAGTGCGAGGTGACCTGCGTGAAGCTATTCACAGTTGGACTAAAATCGACCCCTCAGACGTCTCCAGGGTGTTGATACTTGGTTCCAGCATCCCCCCATACCGCTTCGGGTGAGACCTCAGTTCGCACTCTGTGGGCTGTTGTCGAAAGGGCCAGTAGTGCAAGGATTTGTTTGGCTAATTAACTCTGAGCTTGGGTCAGGCCCCATCAAGACAACAACTCCATATAGACTTCCAACTTGAAATTCCTAAGTTAACTAATTCAACTTAACTTAGTTGACTATTACAAGTTGCTATGAGAAAATAATTACAATTTAATTCAAGGAAAAATTAAATTGGAATTTCTAAATGTTATTTTTAACATTTATTGTTTCTATTTTCAACAACCCCTCTCAAAAATAAAGGAATTCAACTCTATCCCAATCCTAAACCTTTGAAATGTTCTACATGGAATACTTCTCTCTAGTGTTGTTGCTACAACAACTCTTGAAACTAAAAAAGCATCCAGCCTGAATCAATATGATGCATCTGTCATCAAAGTCTCTAACTACTACTAGCTCTGACTCTATTGATTGAAAACTTCGTGCTTTAGCTTACTCTGCCTTTCTGCACCATTATCAACTTTGTTATGTGCTCTCTAGTATCTCACTGCTCTAACCTTTGTCACTTTGATCTCTGACTACATCAAGCACTATTGATTGCTCCTGCTACTATGTACTTTGGGCTCCCATAGCAAGATATGATCCATGAGATAAAACCTTTCAATTGGACCTAGCCAATTTCGACCCTCTTGAGACTATCACTTCACATCACCCCACCTCACACCTGGAGGTATGGCTGCATGTGTTCCCTCAATCCACTTGGCTCAAAATTGCCCCCTACTAGAGGTCTCTACATGAGTGGATGCCTCCACCTAGTCTCCTCTCTAATTCTCCAATTGTGACTTCTCCACAATTGTCTTAGACTACTTCTTTTCTTCTTGAGTGGATCTCTCCACTCGATCTCCTCTCATCTTCTCCAATTGTGGTTGTTGCACAATTTCCTGAAGCTACTTCTGAGGCTTCTTTTGGGGCTACATGTTAATGGAAAAAGTGTCCTCAGACACACAATTTTATTAAATAGAAAAGAAATTACATAATAATTTTGCAAGAGTTTACACACACACACACACCAACTCAATTGCAATCAAGAGAATGAGCTACATATAGGCTTAATTTCCTAACCTATTCTAGTTATGGACTATATATTAAATTAACAAGTGTCCATTTACAATAAATTCCATTCTAACCAATCTACTAACTCTACTCCTAAATTGGAGCCTAAGATACGACATTATTCTAGATGTCATACCTTTTACAACAATATTCTATTTCTAAGTCTCTCCAATATTTAATTAAATATTCTAAATAAATAAATATTCTATCCGAACTTTTTGAACTATGAATTTTGTACTTTGGATCATCTAAAATTCCCCCCTATGATCCAAAGATACATTACAATAGATACCAAGCTCATCTCTGAACTTAGTAAATTTGATCCTGCCAAGTGGTTTTGTGAATATCGGAGACCTGATCTTCTGAAGGAAAATAAACTAGGTTGATGACATCCTTGGAAATGAGCGATCTAATGTGATGATACTTGGTGTCCAAATGTTTTGTTTTGAAATGAAAAACTAGATTCTTGGCAAGCTTTATGGCTAACAAGCTGTTCATGAATAATGATGTATCTTTTGCTTGAGGAATGCCCAAATCTTGCAAAACTCTGCGCAACCAAACAATTTCACATGTTGCTTCCCATGCTGATATGTATTCTGGTTTGGTTGAAGAAGTGACTGCTGTAGCTTATTTCTTGCAACTCCAAGATACTACAGCTGAACCCATGTTCATTAAATAACTAGAGGTTGATGTTGATGCTCGATCATTAATACTGCCAGCAAAGTCGTCATCTGAAAATCCGCTAAGTACAAAGTTTTTAGTCTCATTGTAAAGGACGAAATATTTTGTTCCTTGGACATATCGTAGAACCCTTTTGGCTGCATTCCAGTGGCTGTCTCGTGGTTCCTACATAGAAGGTGAAAGAATACTAATTGCATAAGATAGATCTGGTCAAGTCATTGTCAGATACATCAGGCCGCCAATCAACTGTCTATAAGTAGTGTTGTCCACCTTTCCCCCCCTTCAAATTTTGAAAGTTTCAAGTTTTGTTCCATGGGGGTAAGAACAGGCTTGCAATCCTGCATTCTGAAGTGCTGAAGAACTTCTGCTACATACTTACTCTGAGAAATGAAAATATGATGTGGATGTTGGAATACTTCAACTGCAAGATAGTAGTGAAGTAGTCCCAAGTCTGTCATCTTAAAACCTGCATGTAACTCCTTTTTCACCTGTACAATATGATCATCATTGTTTCCAATAATGATCAAATTATCTACATACATAACAAGAATCACCAAATTTTGACCTTGTTGATGTACATACAAAGTATCATCAGATTCACTTCGTTGAAAGCCAACTTTCTGAAGGTATTCATCCATTTTGGCATGCCAAGCTCGTGGAGCTTGTTTTAACCCATATAAAGCCTTAATCAGTTTACAGAATTTATGTTTTTTTCCTTCAATTTAAAAACCTAGTGGTTGTGTCATATATACATCTTCCTGTAAATCTCCGTTGAGGAAAGCACTCTTTACATCCATCTGATCAACTTTCCATCCTTTTTGTGTTGCTAATGCGAGTGTTAAGCAGATGGTGTTCCATTTTGCTGTAGGAGCAAAAGTATCCTCATAATCAATTCCTTCCTGCTGCGCAAAACCTTTAGCCACAAGTCTATATTTGTACTTGTCAATTTCCCCATTTTGGTTGTACTTAATTTTGTAAACCTATTTACATCTGATGGGTTTAACATTTTGAGGACAATCAACAAGTTTCCAAGTGTTGTTGTCTTGAACTACCTTATATTCTTCAATCATATCTTGTTTCCATTCTTTATATTTTATTGCCTCTTTGTACGTGGAGGGTTCAGTAAAATAATTCATGATTAAGAAAAAATTTCCATCATTCCTAGTGGACCCCCTTGTTCCCGTTTTATTTTTCTCATCGGGCCTTACATCTTTCAAAAGTTGTACAACCATTTTGACAATTGATGTTCACTTGCTTGAGATTCTGAAAAGTCACCATCATTATAAAGAGGATTAATGTAAACTGAGGTATGTTGATCAACTCCAGATTCTAGGGGCAGTGAATCATTGTCAGAAGAACTATTGCTACTAGGAGATTCTGATGAACTTCCAGAAGACCCAAACTATGTTGGTGAAGTAGATGGACTATATGAATCATCTTCAGAGGAAGGAAAATCAAGTTCATACCAATTTTGTGAATTTTGTTGACGTGGAATGTTTCCTTTCCTTTTATCTCCTTTTGTTTCCAATTTTAGAAGAATATGTTCTATTTCTTTAGCACTCTTACTCTTAGTTTCATAAAAAATTACATCTCTGCTGACAATAAATTTCCCATTTGATAGAAGCTCGTACCCTTTCTTCTCATCTGAATATCCAATCATTGTGCATTTCAAACTTCATGAGTCAAGCTTAGTTCATTTTTCTTTTGGAACTAAGGCATAACACACAGAACCAAAAACCCTAAGGTGTTTAACTTTAGGTGTGAAACCAAACCATGCTTCATAAGGTGGAATTCCATCCAAAGAAGCAGTGGGAGACCTGTTCCTTAAGTAAACATCTGTATGGATTGCTTTTGCCCAATAAATAGGACTTAACTTTTTAAAAGTTAACATAGATCTCGCCATTCCTAAAAAAGTGCAATTAATTCTTTCTATTAATCCATTTTTTTGTGGAGTATAGACATTTGTAAGATGTCCTTTGATCCCATTGTCTCTGCAATAATTTTGAAATACATTTGAAGTGAATTCTCCTCCATTGTCAGTTCCAAGAGCCAATCTTTTCCTTGACTTCATTTTCAACAAGTCGACGAAATATTTTAAACTTTTCAAATGCCTCTGACTTATGATTCAAGAAATAAACCCATGTTAGTCTGCTGAAATCATCAATAAAGAGTAAGAAATATTTGCAACCTCCTAGAGAAGCTTGTAAGGGTCCACAAATGTCACTGTGTACTAATTGCAAATGCTTGTTTGCTCGCCACGAGCTTGTCAGCGAAGGTTCTCGACTTTGGTTTCCATAAATGTAAACTTCACTTCTTGCATTTTCTTTCTTGAAGGTAGGAAGTCCCTTAACCATTCCTTATTTTTGCAGTTGAGAGATACTGTCAAAGTTTAGATGTCCATATCTCACATGCCATAATCTGATAGGTGAAATGTTTGTGCTTTCTGCTCCTGCAAAGTCAGAATTCCTTGGAATAACTATTCCTTTCATCCTTATCAGTTTTCCATCTTCATATCTTGTCATCACTATTTTCATGTTTGATTGAATTAATTTTAACTAGGCCATCCTCCTAAACCACTTGATGTCGAGCTTGTCGGATCAAGACTAAAGACAACAAATTATTTTTAAAGGTGGGTACATACCATATATTTGAAATCAATCTTTCTCCAATGTTAGGACGATAAACTTTAATGACACCTTTTCCATAAGGAGTATGTTTTGTATTATTAGCAAGAAATATTGAACTAAGGTGGCATGGTTGGAAGTTCCAAAAGAAGGCTTGTCGAAAATTCATGTGTTGAGTTTCTCCTGTGTCTAAAATCCATGCATCTTCATAATCACTTTGAAAAAAGGTGGAAACTAATGCTGCTGATTCTGATCTTTGACTTGATGTGAAGACATATTCCGAATCTCACATGCCATAATCTAGTAGGTGAAATATTTGTGCTTGCTGCTCCTACAAAGTCAGAATTCCTCGGAATAATTGTTCCTTTCATCCTTAATAGTTTTCCATCTTCGTATCCTATCATCACTATTTTCATGTTTGATTGAATTAATTTTAACTAGGCCATCCTCCAAAACCACTTGATGTCCAACTTGTCGGATCAAGACTAAAGACAACAAATTCTTTTTAAAGGTGGGTACATATCATACATTTGAAATCAATCTTTCTCCAATGTCAGGAAGATAAAATTTAACGACACCTTTTCCATAGGGTGTATGTTTTGTATTATAATCAAGAAATATTGAACTAAAGTGGCATGGTTGGAAGTTCCAAAAGAAGTCTTGTCGAAAAGTCATGTGTTGAGTTGCTCCTGTGTCTAAAATCCATGCATCTTCATAATCACTTTGAAAAAAGGTGGAAACTAATGTTGCTGATTCTAATCTTTGACTTGATGTGAAGACATATTCCGAACCATCATTATCTTGATCAGTGGAAAGTTGAGCTATGTTCTGATGGAACTTTGGAATTTTATCAATGGAAGTTCTACAATCTTCTACAAAATGGCCCATTTTGTTATTTTCTACAGACAATTTGATTCAAGTCTCTGCCTCTTCCTTGATATTTTCCTCTGCCTCTGCTTTGACCTCTATTTTGAGTTTTCGCTCTTCCTTGTTTATTTCCTCTACCTTGAAAGTTGCCTCTATTTTGAAAGTTTTTTCTGCCTTGATTGTTTCCTCTTCCTTGAAAGTTTCCTCTATTTTGGCTTCTTCCAGGACCTTGTCCACTATGTGCTGTTGGATGTTGATTTAAATGTCCTCTTCCTCTAGAATTGTGAGTTGATGGTTTACCTGTGCTGTCCTCTATGAAGAAGACATATTCCCCTTGTTTCTTCTTCCCAAAAGTTTTTTCGTGTTGATCCAACATCTCACTTATCTCATCAAACTCTAATTTATCTAACTTTCCAGTCACTTGTAGAGTTTCCAAAAAATGCATGTAAGAAGAAGGCAATCCAACAATTAGAATTGTGGTTATGAAACTGTCATATACTGGAGGAAATCCTGCTTTTACTATTTCTTGATTAATATTTTTAAGCCTGGAGATATACTCAAGGACATATCCTCATTCAATTAGTTTTTGTTGAAGCAACTTAAGTTGTAGATCAACCTTTTTTTATTTAGGTTGTGTATCAAATAGATCTTTGAAAGTACGCAAGGCATTCCATGCATCTGAGGCGTTTTCAATATGAATATACATCTCATCATTAACTGAGGACTTTATAAGAGCTAGTGCCTTGACATTTTTAACTTCCCATTTTGTAAGTGAAGCTACATCTGTTGGTTTATTAGGATTAATATCTCCATCACATGTGTCTTGCCAAAATTCATTATATATTAGAGTGCTTTCAATGAGATGTTTCCATGTTTTGGATTTTACCCCTTCAAGCTTATCAGAATCAGACAACAGGTTAATTAACTTTGACATTGTAGTTTTGAAGCTTTGCACCAAAAAGAATCAAGCACAAGAAAAAGATGAGCAACATGTCACACGAAACACACCATGCAAAAATGATCTATCGAGGCTTGGCCTTGACCCTCGTATAGTCGTTGGCGGAGAAAATTGACTGAGCTTTGCACTTGGCTCTAGTCAAATTCTCTTAAATTTTTTACAATGAAATCTTTCAAAATTTGACTTATTTACAATCCTTGCAATGTTTGATGCAAAATGTACTCTAACCCCCCCTCAAAGTAAAAAAAAATACTATGAGTTACAATGTCACGCTTATCTCTCCAAATAAAAAATTACAAATAAAATCTCCTTATTACTCCAAAAATTAACTGGCCCAAACATTTACAAATAACCCCTACACCTTATTACTCCAAAAAAATACAATTTAGTAGTACATCTTATTACTCCACAAATTTACAAACAATAATTCCCAAAACACAAAAACTCAAATATCTCTCCAAAATAAACTATTCCTTATCACTCCAATAAAAAATTTACAAAATTTAAAAAAGTATACCTTATCTCTCGAGCAAAGGCTTCTTCACTTCTTAGATTCAACTTTAAACTTCTAAAAAAAACTTTAAGAAGTTGATTTTTTTTTTTTTGTTTACGTGTTGTCCTCCACACTGGCTGCTAGCTGGCTCAAGCTGAGTTCAAGCTGGCTCATGATGGTTGGCTTCTTGTTGGCTTATGCTGGCTTCTGCTAACTTCACACTGGCTTTCTAATATATTTTGTAGACCTTGTGCATGCTATCTTGAGCAATAATTGTGTCCATTGCAGATTTTGGAGGGGTAGGTATCAGGTTGAGGGCGGAGCCAAAGGTCCACCTTACATGATCATTGTGTGCATGAATTTTGCTTGAAAGAATTATGGTAATCTTCATAGTTTGGATTGGAATTCAGGCAGGCATGTGCGTGGCTTTATTTTTGGTCACCAAAGGGATGGGATGCCTTCCTGAGAGAGTCCGAAAATTAGCCATGCCATACCTTGGGATTCCAAATTTTATGGTCTCCTGGCTCAACATTTCATATTCATTGGGTGTTATTTGATAAGGGGAATTGAGCCTCAGATCTGCAACCATGGAAAAAATAGGCAATGATTTATTTGCATTTCCAAAACGCAGGGATGATTTACGAAAATTATGGTAGAAAATTATGCGGCCACAATGCCAGCAAGTGCCTTAGTGAAGTTGCTACCTGGTTTCATTGGCGTGTTTCCTTCTAAACATTACTCAAGATATGTACACTCTTTGTCCAAGAACATGTTATAGCATTGAAAAACCCATGTCTTCTTTCTAAGAGGACATCACATGTTTTTTTCATTATGTATTGATTTGATGTCTTCTCTCTGTAAAGTGCGGGAAACTTGCATAATCTTCTAATTATTTTCCAAATATATGAAGAAACTGCTATCCACAAAGACATGGTTTCGCAGCATGTGTGCGATGTAAATTTCTCTTATCTCTCTAGCAATGGAAAATTTACTGAACCAGTTATGCGGGAAATCTCAAAAAATGGTTGCCGCAAATTTGTTCAGAACACTGCCCCCTCATCTCGTGATAACAGAAGCAAATTTTTGATAATAATAAAAAATTATTTTCAGATTTAAAAATCTAAAATCAATAATAAAATTTCTTTTACTTTTAAACAAAATATTGGACAATTTCCATACCAATCATTTGTTGATCAATTCAATGGAGTTTTCCAAGAACTTGTAGATCTAGAATATCCTCTTCACATCAGCTGCATTACTGGAGCTCTAATACCACAATAATGGCAGAAGTGTCCTTAGACACACAATTTTATTAATCAGAAAAGAAATTACATAATAATTTTACAAGAGTTTACACACACACACACCAACTCAATTGCAATCAGGAGAATGAGCTACATATAAGCTTAATTTCCTAACTTATTCTAGTTATGGACTACTTATTAAATTAACAAATATCCATTCACAATAAAAACCATTCTAACCAATCTACTAACTCTACTCCTAAATTGGAGCCTAAGATATGACATTATTCTAGATGTCATATCTTTTACAACAATATTCTATTTCTAAGTGTCTCCAATATTTAATTAAATATTCTAAATAAATAAATATTCTATCCTAACTTTGTGAACTATGAATTTTATATTTTGGATCATCTAACACATGTTGAGAAGTAATTTACTCTCCCTCTCAACCGCTAAGTCTTTAACATTTTCCTTGCTCCTCAAGGCTTTGAATGCATTTTGTACCTCAAGATCATAGAGGTTCTTGACCCATGCATTGATCTCTTTCACTTGTCCCATGTCGATGTGTCTAAGGAAAACATTTCCCTTACTAAAAATCACATCATAGCCACTATCTTCCAACACCATGACTGAAACAAGATTCTTCTTTAGTCCTAGAACATACATCACATTTGTGATCCCGAGAGGGAAGCCAAAATCCCTCTAAAAGGTAACCGAACCGATCCTGGTAGCTCTATACCTCTCGTCATCTCCAAACTCTATGCTCTGCTTGAGGTCTTTCTCCTCAAAATCACTAAAGATATATTTTTTCCCCATCATATGGAATGAGGCACCATTGTAAAGATACCATACACCTCCAATGACAATTGTGGCCATGCATTCAATGAGAGTGAAATCAAGTTTGAATTGTGAAGCTAGAGCTTCACCTACTGCAACTAATGCAAGCACCTTCTTGCTTTCTCTCTTTTGTGGCAATTTGTGGCATAGTTCCTATGCTCGTGACGATGAAAACACTTGAATTTCAACAAGTCCATGTTATTGCCACCCTCCTCGCCTTGGGACACCTTTCCCTTGGCATTCTTTGCCTTACCTGCTAAGGAAAATTCCTCTTCCACTTTCTTGGAAGAGGTCCCATCTTTCGTGTTCCATCGAAACTCTTCTTGTACCAAACCCAACCATATTAATTCCCAATTTGGCAGCTTCTCCTTCCCATTTACAGAGTCCTAATAACTATGCCAACTCTTGGGAAGTTATAGAAGATCTAGGATCACCATATCATCCTCGGCAACAATTATTCCAACATTTCCAAGATCGTCTCAAAAATGAGTGAACTTGGTCAAGTAATTTGGAATTCAGTCTCTTGCCTCCATCTTGATTTTTTCGAAGTTTATATTTTAGTGCCAACTTCCTATGGTCACTATTGTTTTGGAAAAGGTCCTTCAATGCTTTCCATATAGCATATAGAGTCTCCTTCCCATGAAGACTCGAGACAATGTTGTCTTGAACTCCCTCAAGGATTATCTGCCTCACCCTTGCCACACACTTCTTCCATTCAGATAGATATTTTGCATCCAATGATGGTGGCTTAGGAATGTCTTTATCAATGAATTCCTTTAAAACATTATCCTCCAACATGACTTCCATCCTGTCCTTCCAGGCTATGTAATTCAGGCTGCCATCCAAGGCATACTCGAGCTGCAAACTGTAGAACACCATCTGAAGTATGTATTGAAAATTCGAATTTCACTTGTAGCCCAAAACTCAGAACTTCCAAATATCCTTTAGTGCATTGAATTCAACTCTGATACCATGTAAATTTTCCTGTATATTCACAACTCATGTAATTTACTAAAACACAAGTCAAGATTCTACTCTACTCTTTACAAGAGGAAGATAATCAATGGCACATAACACAATATTTATCTGGGAAAATCCATAGCTCAAAACTCCTACTATCTATATTTCACTAATCATAAATCCAAGATGAGAATACAATGCTTGTTCTCACAAGAATAATCCCTACATAAGTATAATCAACTCTCCACTCATAGTCTAGCTCAAGCTAAATCCTTAGCCTATTCTACAGCTCTTCAAGCCCCCTATTTCCTTGCCCATTTCCTAAGAGGATCAACCCATATTTAAATGGGAAATCATGCTTCCAAAACTACATAATCCAATCTTAGGTCCATAAATAATTGCATGCATGATCTGTAAAACTCGGAAAATCATACAACTGATAGTACATTGTCCTTGCACTCTAGTCTCAACTGGGTCTTCCTCTGAACTGACATGCATGATTTTCTCATGAGGGAATATTTAGTTAGGTGAAGTAGCACCAAGGATGCACTGGTGCACCAACCCACTACTAGACCTCTACTAGTTCCTCCAACAGTTAGAACTAGTTTAACTGTCTATAACTCAGTGAAAATGAGTTATCTAATTACAAATAAAATAAACTCAATCTGGACACCTAAAAATTAGGGATCAAATTCACATGACTCTAGATAGACTTCCAACTCGAAATTCCTAAGTTAAATAAGTCAACTTAACTTATTACAAGTTTCTATGAGAAAAGAATTACAATTTAATTCACATTTTAATTCAAGGACAAATTAAATTGGAATTTTTGGATGCTATTTTTAACATTTCTTGTTGCTATTTTCAAAACCCCCTCTCAACAAGAAACTAATTCAACTCTATCCCTATCCTAAACCTTTGGAATGTTGCATGAAACACTTCTCTCTATTGTTGTTGTTAGAACAACTCCTAAAACTGAAAAAAAACATCCAACCTGAATCAGTGTGATGCGTATGTCATCAAAGTCTCTGACTGCTACTAGCTCTGACTTTTTCGACTGAAAACTCTATGCTTCTGTTGACTCTGCCATTCTGCACTATTGTCAACTCTGTTATGTTCTCTCCAATATCTAACTGCTCTAGCCTATGTCACTTTAATCTCTGACTGCATCAACTGCTACTGATTCCTCCTGCTACTATGTACTTTGGGCTCCCGTAGCAAGGTACGATCCATGAGATAAAACCTCTCAATGGACCCTGCCCAATTTCGGCCCTCTTGGGACTATCACTTCACATCGCCCCACCTCACACCTGGAGGTATGGTTGCATGTCCTTCCTCATCCCACTTGGCTCGATATTTCCCCTACTAGAGGTCTCTGCATGAGTAGATGCCTCCACTAAGTTTCCTCTCTGCTTCTCCAATTGTGGCTTCTCCAATTTTCGGGAATGATTCCTTTCTTCTTGAGTGGATCTCTCCACTCAGTCTCCTCTCATCTTCTCCAATTGTGGCTGCTCCACAATTTCTTGAAGCTTCTTTTGAGGCTTCTTTTGGGGCTACAAGTTGAGAGGTAATTTACTCTCCCTCTCAATGACCAAGTCTAACATTTTCCTTGCTCCTGAAGGATTTGGATGCATCTTGTACCTTAAGATCATATAGATTCTTGACTTGTGCATCGATATTTTTCACCTGTCCTGTGGCGACGTGTTTATGGAAAACTTTTCCCTTACTAAAAATCACATCATATCTATGGGTTTCCAATACCATGAATGAAACAAGATTCTTCATTAGTCCTAGAACATACATCACAACTGTGATCCTGAGAAGGGAGCCAAACTCCCTCTGAAATGTAAATGAACTGATCCTGGTAGCTCTATACCTCCTGTCATCTCCAAACTCCATGCTCTGCTTGAGGTCTTTCTCCTCAAAATCACTAAAGAGATCTTTGTTCCTAGTCATATGGAACGAGGTACCGCTTTCAAGATAGCACATGCCTCCCATAATAGTGTTGGCCATGCATGCAATGGGAGTGAAATCAAGTTCAAATTGTGAAGCTAGAACTTCACCCGTTGTAGCTACTACAAGCTCCTTCTTGCTTGCTTTCTTCTGTGGGAAATTTGTGGCATAGTTCCTGTGTTCGTGACAATGAAAACACTTGACTTTTGACAAGTCCATCTGCTGCAAGTAGGATTAGACATTACCCCGACAGAATTTCTTGCCTCACCTCTTTGCGCAGGAAGCCTTTCTCTTCTTTCACCTTTATTTATTTATTTTAAAGATAATTTTTCATCGACACTTATTTATTTTTGGGCAGAAGAGGGTTCCCGACTTATTGGGATAAAAAGAGGTTGTTCCTCCAGAGAAGCATAGAGAGACCTTTGATTTAGGTTTTCTCATTTATATTTTCCCCTTCTCCACTTCTACTAGTTGGATAAACTTGAAGACACCAAAACATACAGATCGATTGTAGGCATGAGGTTTCCAGAATATTCATGGGTTCATGGTTGGACCAAAACTCCCCTTATGGATAGATCATATTTTCCGCTAGAACCTCATCGACCAGAAGATATAACAAACACAAGGAAGACAGACTGGAGGTTAGCCAAATTTTGAAGTGTCACAAGACTCTTTAGAGTTCGGAAACAAACATACTAAGAAGCCACAACATGTCTAAGCACAACACTTATTCACACGATAAAAACAAAAAGAGACGAACAATAAGAAAGAAACAAAAGGAACAAACGAAAGGGAATACAAAACAAAACAAGGGAAAAAAATCAAAAGAGAAACAAAAGAAGCTAAACCAAAGCAGAATGCAAGATAAAGTAAGAAAAGACAAGAGAGACTGAAGAGAACAAGAAGGGATGGGTGCAAGAGAAAGAAACTAAGGTGCAACTAATCCTACTCTTAAACTAACAACTAGAAGGTTAGGGTCACGTATAATGAAATTTCCAGTGAAGCCACCATAGTTTTTTCCAACCTACATCCACAAAGATATGAACAATTAAAATAGATATAAAGTAATGTGCAACAGAAAAGATAAAAATTTGCATAACTTGCACAAACATTTGAAGGTATTTCCTGTGGTCAG
>APFE030602409.1:0-12915 GCA_000404065.3 Pinus taeda | reverse complement strand
TCCACCTCCTCTACTTCCTCGTCTCGCCCCCACCACCTCCTCCCCCTTTACCTCTTCCCCATTCCCTCTCGCCGCATCCCCCTTCTCCTCCTCCACCTCATCCACCACCTCCTCCTCCTCTTTTCCCCCGCCTCCCATGCCGCCCTTGCCCTCGCCCCACTTGTGTCTCTCCTCACCCGCCCTTCCTCCTCCTCCTCCTCCTCCCGCTCCCCAACCTCCTCTCCTTCCTTCTCAACCTCTACCTTTTCCCTCCTCCTCCTTATCCTCCTAACAAAAACATAAAAGGAAAAAATAATAGTATTTTACAAATTTTCAGATTTCCTACACCACCTCATATAATATTTACAAATTCTCATATTTCTTTACAATGATAATTCACATATCAATACATAAATGTTAATCCAACAAACAACCTACACACGAAAAAATGCAATATAAATAATTAATTATGCCAACAACAACTTAAATAATCAAATTTATATAAATAATATCAAAAGTTTTTGAGTGATCACTAAGAAAACTCAATGCTTATTCGTAATCCCCAAAACTATCTGAAATCAATATAGAAATTATATAAAATCTGTGAAAGATAAGATAAACCAAAAGCACAATTACCATAGACCTAAATTCTGTAGAGCCCAAATATAATTAATATACAACCACAAAACTTCGGAAAACCTCCACTGGTCATAGAGGTACGTACGACGGAACAATACCAGCCATCTTCTATATTTAATAATACTATTATAATTTTTCATATATTATGGTTCGATGCGGTCTCTAATGTAATTGCAAATAGCTTTGGAGCAAATCATGTTAGGGTGCTGCAACACAAATTACAAAAACAACAGTATTGTATGCTAGTTGGTCATTGTCTTCAATACCTTCGCTGTTAAGATGTGTTTTTAATATAATAGTGCATCAAGACAATATACTTGTAGCACTCTGTTTCAACTAAATAATGACCATTATAGGGCACCTGTAGTGCTCTGTTTTAACTAATTGATCACCATTATACGAGAAGAGAACATAATGGTGTTTTGAAATTGTAAACATTCAGATTTTGTTGTTATTTGTGTTTATATGTTAGAAGAAAATTTAATTTCCTAGCTATGGGTGAGGACTAACTGCCATTGGGTGTGAGAAGAGAAGAATATTAATAAGAAATTGCTTAGAATTTCAAATGTGTAAAAAAAGTATACATAAACATATACAAGACTTCGAAACAAGTGCTCATCATTTCAAATGTGCTAGAAAAATTATCCATAAATGCTATCCATAGTTGCAAAAAGAATTATCCATAAAGACTATCCATCACAAAAGGGAATTAGGGGGAGAAGATGCCCTCCCAGGGTAGAGAATTGCGCTTCATCTTCTTGTGGATGAGACATTAAAGGTCCTCACATATCTAATCCCGTACAATGAGACTTATGTATACAAGATTTAACTTCAAGTATTATGGACAAATTTAATCAAAGTTAAGTGAGTTTATTTGTACAAAAGGATTTATACACTCAGGCTGTAGACAAGATTTGATATGTCTGGTTTAATATATTACAACACTAATTTGAAATGGAACTTAATAATATTGCATATCTTGTAATTATCTTTTAAATTTATAAAACTAATTTTATTAAACAAGCACTTTTAACTTTATAAAACTAATTGTAATTAACTTGCATGGAAGAGGAGACTTAAATTAGGAATAAAGGTAAGCTTTATCTTTCAAAAAAACGCAGGAGAGCTAAATTGATGGAAAATTTTTGTCGCCCAGTCAATCAACTAATTAAATAGCCGCGTGAAGTTGATGGAAATAAAAACAATTTTTAATTCCACAAAATTCCACAAGCAAAGATCAACCTATTATGCATTATGGATTGAGTAAACTAGTATGAAAACAATAAAAAATTAATTGAACATGGATAAAGAACAATAAAAGATCGGTGGGTTATGCGTGATGGATAGATTAAACTAGCATGAAACCAATAAAGAGTTAATTCAACATGGATAGAGAACAATAAAAGTGTTAATTAGATAAAGATACGATAATCACTTAAAAAATTGATTAAATAAAGACATATTGGTGAAGTTTTTGGGAAGTAGTTCAATTATTAAAAGTGATTTTGGAAACTATTATTCATAAATTATTAAATTAAGTAGACATGGAGGATTCATGGCAATTCAAAGAACTATTTTTTGGAAACTCTTGAATCAGAATGAAAGGTATTACATACTTGTAGCTCAAAGTTGTTGTGAAGGATGTTGACAGGTTTATATCATATTGAGCTCATCCAAGGAATGAACGTTACCATTCCGTGAAACATATGATGACATGAACACCGAACACAGTTAAACTGCAACATTTGCAATTAAATTGGTAAAAAAGAATCATAACATTGTAAAGCTTAAAATCATACTATATAAATGTAATTAGATAACGTCCATGCATACATTTATTTATCTCTATGAACTCAAAAGTGGTAAATTCTCACACAGACCATGCTAACCAAGAGAGACTCAAACCACAAACTTACTCGCTCACTCATACTCAAACCAACCACATCCAAATACACACGTGCCAATCTGAACATAGATAGAAGAGAACCAAAACCAACCACATCCAAGTACACAAGTGCCAATCTGAACATAGACAGAAGAGGACCAAAACGCAGCAAAATAATAAGGATGGAGATATATATATTTATATAGCGATTTCTCCACTTTCTTGGATGGTTATATGTACTTCCATGCACTTTAAAGATTTCATCGACTCCCAATTTTCATGATTTCCCTACTATATCACGCCATTATGAGAGCGTGATAATTTTTTTTTTAATATAACAAATTTCAGCATCGTGGTTCTGTTCTACATGCGCCCATACATACCGGAGACCAGAGACCAGAGTGTAGTACGTTGCCATACATACCGGAGACCAGAGTGTAGTACCTACATGCGCCCATACATACCGGAGACCGGAGTGTAGTACGTTGCCATACATACCAGAGACCAGAGTGTAGTACGTTGTTTTTGTCAAATAATATAACGAACGCGAACAGTCCCGGGCATTGTAAAACTGGAATATGCCGCTTTCTTGTCAGAGTTTATAACAAACTACACCCGCCCACTACTCGGCATAAATTCGCTTGAAAGGTTCAATGAAAACTAAGCATAAATTATAACAAATTTGACCTATAACAAACGTGAACACATATGCCGGTTTCATGTAGAGTTTATAACAAACTACAGGCATATGCCGGTTTCTGGTCGAGTTTATAACAAACTACACGCGCTCACTACTTATAAATTCATTTGAAGGTTCGATGAATACTAATTGGCATAAATTCATTTGAAGGTTCGATGAATACTAATTGGCATAAATTCGTTTGAATGTTGGATGAACTCCAAGCACCCACTACTAGCATTACGTGTCTCTCACACACCAACTAATTAAGCATCTGCATTTAATGGAGAAAAAATGTGCTATCACAAATCTTTTGAAATACTTGTAAGGCTTCTCGTGTGATATAAATCCTTTTGACTTGTTACAACTATTCATGCGCACATTAAATTCTGGCATGCCATTAATCCTTCTTAAGTGACAAGCTTCCCAATGAGACAAACGGCCGGTACGGTTGCTTAATATTTCAATTTCTTTTGTTTTCTAATAGGGAGACGAGTTCGCAAGGCTTTCTAACGAGGTTAAGCAATACAGACTATGAGTTTGATGGGTGGAAAGATAGTGTTTTCATTGACTTTTTATTATTTATGGGTTTTTTATATCATGTTTACCTAATGCTTTTGTTGAGACTAAAATTTTTTGAAATTATTTCCTTGCATTTTATAATTGTATCACATTCTTGAAAGTTCAGAAAAGCAAAAAGTAAATTTAGCAAATATTAATTACATTCTTCAAAGCTCAGAAAAACAAAAAGACAAGAGCGATATTTAGAAAGAAGAAAATAATTTACATTCTTGATTATATATATGAGCTCTAAACTCAATCCAGTTCTTGAATTTAAGAAATATTAATTAGATTTTTGAAACACAAAAACTTAACACTTAAATTTAGAAAGGATAATGCTAATTGCATTCTGGAGTGTGTCAAAAATAAAAATAAAAAATATTTAAATTAAAAAAAACAAAAATGATTGTGGGAAAAAAAACTTTAAAAAAAGTGTTGGTAAAATGCACAAAGTTAACGATAAATTTAAAAGGTGAATCTGTATAGCAGCCGAAACCATGGATGTTATCTGAAACATTATCTACACAACATCTCAATAAAGTCTCCAATAATGAGAATGAATTCACATAATTATGAATAAGAAAGTAGAAATGAGCGTAATTATAATTACTATTTTTTGCTATATAGTAAAATTGTTAAGATAAAATTTAAAGATAATTTGTTTAATAGCAAAAATCCCTATTGAAATTCATATGCATTAATAATATTATTCTTTAATAAATAAATAAATCATATAGATTAATATTCTTCTTAATTAATTAATAAAAATAATTATATATATTTTATTCTAAATAGTTTTAGATTAGAAAAAATTGAATGCTACATTATATAAATAAATTATTTATCTCAAATGTATGGATAATCTTTTTTTTACAATATTTTTAAGTGTTGCAAAACCCTAGACCTTTGAAAAACCCTAGATACTAAATCTTTGAGTACGGTCCATTAGTTGTATGATTACAACAATGAGGGAAATCATATGGAAGTATCCATTCCATTTTCCAATAATATTTTGATTTTAAAATACATATATTAAGATATTGATCTTTGAAATCACGAATTATAACAATTTTTTCATTAGATATTCCTATTCATTGCACTATAAGTTAACTCCAATAATTATTTCTCTTCCCTTTCACCACTATGACCACTATAATATCTAATGCAACATTTGTCCCTTAAACAAAAGCCATTATGAATGCCAAAAAATTGAGAAGTCCCATAACCCATATAACCCCTAATTTAGGGTGATCACTAGTACTCTTAGAGAATTACAAAGTCTTCCACAATGCGACCTCTAACCACTATTACCATTAAAAAAGTGACATTGATTACTTTATAATTCTTAATATACTAACTCTAAAGTTAGGTAAACTATAGTGCACTATGATCTTTAACACAATGAATTCTTGAAACTATTCCCCCTAGTATAGTGTCACCATAAAGACATTGTAACTCCTAAAATTCATAGTACACACCACCTTTAATACTTAGCATATTAACTATAACTTATATATACTTAAAGTGGCTAAACATAGTGAAGATAAAGGTGAATCAAGTGTAGCTCATTCAATTAAATTCCATGAAAAGGGAATATAAAAAATGTTGTATTATGCACATGATATTTTGAGTATTGACATTGACCAAAAGAGCATTTTATGGGATTCAATATATGGTAATGATATTGATGAGTACTCATAATTATCCCATTATATGATATGATAATGGCCTATATTTTTTAGATCACTTCAGGCCTTAAATTTTTGTGTGTCAAGCCCATTTCTATTATGCTTAGACTTTCACGTAATTAATTTTATGTATCTCAGATTTTATAAAACAATATGATTTTTTCCACATTATCCATCGATGCACTAAAATTAACAAAGTATAGATATGCTTTTCTAAATTTAATTATGCGTATTGCAATTTTGATTCGATTCTACAAAAATACCAAAACTGAAGTTTTCCAAAAGGTACACATTATGATTATAATTACTTTTGACCTATTTCCGAGAAGAAATTTAAATTGTCCTAGGAGGTAGTATGGCTAGGTTCCAATTGTTGTTTCACTGTATCTAGAATGATATCAACTACGAACAATAGCCCGAAAGAGAAATTACCTCATTCAAAAGAGAATAAATCAAGAAAGAGATGATAGAAGCATTGCTATTAGTATTATGATGAGGAGCTAATGGAGACATATATTGATATCCCTACTATCATAAAAATGCTAAGGCTTACTTCTATAGAATCCTTCTCTAAATTTGGAGTAAATATATTTAGCTACATCATTCGTTAGAATTTATTAAATGATAGAAGTGATTGTAGGAAGTATAATCATTACTTGACGCAACAACATACAAAAAAATTATTTGATTAAATTGCAACACGCTAGCCATAGAAGTTATAGGTACTTTAGTTTTCCTAGCTCAAACAACATGGCTCCAGTGAGAAAATTGTAGGTTAAGTTAAGTTATAAAAGATTCAGAAGGTTTCTTAAAAATATGGAATTGAGGTATTGAGAAAATTGGAGAAAACATTTAAGACTTGCAACTCTAGCAGTGGGTTGAAGGTGGCATGGACCGAACCGTTGAATTTATTTATGGAGTGATCTAGATGCTTATGTCTTGAAAGCTCAGAGACAATGTCTAAGAGTAGGAGTCATCCATGGATATGGTTGTGTGATAAACCCAAATCCTGGAGGTTAACTCTTCTTCTCAAGTCCACATAACTACTACTTGAATCATTGATGTAATTTCAAATCTATGTGTTTATTTTTAATTGGAGCGAGGTAGGCCATGATGACACTCTACTATTTGTTGGGATGAACAATGTCTTCCCAACCCAACTTGATAGCGATAAATGTTTGGTGTAGTGATTGTCCAACCCCTCATAGAGATGTGTTAAGTTATTGCTTCCAAATTTTCATTAAGCAGCCGCCAAAAATATTACTTTTAAATTTCCATTAACAATTTTGTGTGATACATTATGATTTCCACAAGAAAACATCCAACCGAACTTGTAAGAGTTCACTTGAATTAAAAGCTTCACTTCTTGGAGATAAGTATTCAATGTATTAATTTGAAACACATTTGAAATAGTTAGTCCTCGTCCTCGTCCTCCTCCACCTCCCGCCTTTGCCTCCTGCTTACTCTCTCCCATCCCTCCACCTCCACCTCTCCTCCTACCTCAACCCCCTCCCTTACACTCTCCTCCCTCTCCACCTCCTTTACTTCCTCATCTCCCCCCCGCCACATCGTCCCCCTTTACCTCTTCTCCATTCCCTCCCGCCGCATCCCCCTTCTCCTCCTCCACCTCATCCACCGCCTCCTCCTCCTCTTTTCCCCCGCCTCCCATGCCACCCTTGCCCTCACCCCCTTGTCCTCTCTCACCTGCCCTTCCTCCTCCTCCTCCTCCTCCCCCCTTCCCAACGCTCCTTGCTTCCTTTCTCAACCTCTACCTTTTCCCTCCTCCTCCTATTCCTCCTAACAACAAAATTAAAAGGAAAAATAATAGTATTTTAACAAATTTTCAGATTCCTACACCACCTCATTACCAATATTTAACAACTCTCATATTTTATTTACAATGTAATTCCACATATCAATACATAAATATTAATCCAACAAAAACCTACACGCACAAAAAAATGCAATACTAAATAATTAATTATGCCAATAACAATTTAAATAATCAAATTTATATAAATAATATCAAAAATTTTTGAGTGATCACTAAGAAAACTCAATGCTTATTCGTAATCCCCAAAACTATCTAAAATCAATATAGAAATTATATAAAATCTGTGAAAGATAAAATAAACAAAAAGCACAATTACCATAGACCTAAATTCTGTAGAGCCCAAATATAATTAACATACAACCACAAAACTTTGGAAAACCTCCACTGGTCATAGAGGTAAGTACGATGGAACAATACAAACCATCTTCTATATTTAATAATACTATTATAATTTTTCATATATTATGGTTTGATGTGGTCTCAAATGTAATTGCAAATAGCTTTGGAGCAAATCATGTTAGGGTGGCTGCAACACAAATTACAAAAACAACAGTATTGTATGCTAGTTGGTCATTGTCTTGAATACCTTCTCTTGTATGCTAGTTGGTCATTGTCTTCAATACCTTCTCTGTTAAGATGTGTTTTTAATATAATAGTGGATCGAGACAATATACTTGTAGCACTATGTTTCAACTAATTGATGACCATTATAGGGCACCTGTAATGCTCTGTTTCAACTAATTGATCACCATTATACGAGAAGAGAACATAACGGTGCTTTGAAATTGTAAACATTCAGATTTTGTTGTTATTTGTGTTTATATGTTAGAAGAAAAATTAATTTCCTAGCTATGGGTGAGGACTAACTACGATTGGGTGTGAGAAGAGAAGAATATTAATAAGAAATTTCTCAGAATTTAAAATGTGTGAAAAACGTATACATAAACAAAAACAAGTCTTCGAAACAAGTGCTCATAATTTCAAATGTGCTAGAAAAATTATCCATAAATGATATCCATAGTTGCAAAAAGAATTATCCATAAACATTATCCATCACAAAAAGGAATTAGGAGGAGAAGATGCCCTCCCAGGGTAGAGAATCGTGCTTCATCTTCTTGTGGATGAGACATTAAAGGTCCTTATCACATATGTAATCGCGTACAATGACATTTATGTATATTTATAGGGCCACGATGTACAACAAGATTTAACTTCGAGTATTATGGACAAATTTAGTCAAAGTTAAGTGAGTTTATTTGTACAAAAGTATTTATACACTCACGCTGTAGACAAGATTTGATATGTCTGGTTTAATATATTACAACACTAATTTGAAATGGAGCTTAATAATATTGCATATCTTGTAATTAGCTTTTAAATTTATAAAACTAATTTTAATAAACAAGCACTTTTAACTTTATAAAACTAATTGTAATTAAGTTGCATGGAAGAGGAGATTTAAATTAGGAATAAAGGTAACCTTTATCTTTCAAAAAACATAGGCGAGCTAAATTGATGGAATGATGGAAAATTTGTGTCCCCTAGTCAATCAACTAATTAAATACCCGGGTTAAGTTGATGGAAATAAAAACAACTTTTAATTCCACAAAATTCCACAAGCAAAAATCAGCCTATTGTGAATTATGGATTGAGTAAACTAGTATGAAACCAATAAAAAATTAATTGAACATGGATAAAGAACAATAAAATATTAGTCGGTTATGCGTGATGGATAGATTAAACTAGCATGAAACCAATAAAGAGTTAATTCAACATGGATAGAGAACAATAAAAGAGTTAATAAGATAAAGATACGATAATCACTTAGAAAATTGATTAAATAAAGACATATTGGTGAAGTTTTTGGGAAGTAGTTCAATTATTAAAAGTGATTTTGGAAACTATTATTCATAAATTATTAAATTTAGTAGACATGGAAGATTCATGGCAATTCAAAGAACTATTTTTTGGAAACTCTTGAATCAGAATGAAAGGTATTACATACTTGTAGCTCAAAGTTGTTGTGGAGGATGTTGACAGGTTTACACCATATTGAAGTCTAGTCTCTCCTCTCTTTCATTGAGCTCATCCAAAGAATCAACGTTACCATTCCGTGCAACATAGTTAAACTGCAACATTTGCAATCAAATTGGTAAAAAAGAATCATAACATGGTAAAGCTTAAAATCATACTATATAAATGTAATTAGATAATATCCATGCATACATTTATTTATCTCCATGAACTCAAAAGTAGTAAATTCTCACACAGATCATGCTAACCAAGAGATACTCGAACCACATTATCTCCATGAACTCAAAAGTGGTAAATTCTCACACAGACCATGCTAACCAAGACATACTCAAACCACAAACTTACTCGCTCACTCAAACTCAAACCAACCACATCCAAGTACACACGTGCCAATCTGAACATAGATAGAAGAGGACCAAAACGCAACAAAATAATAAGAATGAAGATATATATATATTTATATAGCTATTTCTCCTCTTTCTTGGATGGTTATATGTACTTCCCACGCTCTTTAAATATTTCACCGACTCCCAATTTTCATGATTTCCCTAATATATCACACCATTATGAGAGCGTGATAATTTTTTTTTAATATAACAAATTTCAGCATCGTGGTTCTCTTCTACATGCGCCCATACATACCGGAGACCGGAGACCAGAGTGTTGCCATACATACCGGAGACCAGTAGCATACAGGAGACCAGTAGTACGTTGTTTTTGTCAGATAATATAACGAACTTGAACAGTCTCGGACATTGTAAAACTGGAATATGCCGCTTTCTTATCAGATTTTATAACAAATTACACGCGCCCACTACTCGGCATAAATTTGTTTGAAAGGTTCAATGAACACTAGGCATAAATTATAACAAACTTGACCTATAACAAGCGCGAACACACATATGTCCGTTTCTTGTGTCAGTTTCTTGTCAGAGTTTATAACAAACTAGACGCATATGCTATTTTCTTGTCAGAGTTTATAACAAACTACACGCATATGCGGGTTTCTTGTCAGAGTTTATAACAAACTACACGCACCCACTACTAGTCATAAATTCGTTTGAAGGTTCGATATATTCTCCACAGTGCTACCTCGCACATAGTTGAAGTCTCCACATAGTGGACAGTGCTACCTCGCACATAGTTGAAGTCTCCACATAATACCAGGGGAATCTAATCATTCACCTTTTCTTGTTTCAAAGTTGCCAATAGGTAATTGAACTGCCATAGTTTGACATCGCTATTAGTAGGTTGAGAATGAATATGTGTATTCACTATGCGAACACGACAATTTGGACCATTTCTCAAGTCTTTGAAATCCAGAATCATGACCTAGTTCTACTTCTCATGTTTTGAAGACATTTCGATGGGCACATCTTCTACTAAATCACTAAACTCAATTGTAGTTTGCTCAATGCATTCCAATCGATCGCACCTAATGAAACTAGCACAACCATCTACCACTGCTTTGTATTTGTTATGTTTTCTCTTGTAAAACCCCTCATAACCATATGCTTCGAACACAGGCAAGAAAAACTCCATGTAATGGTCAGATTGCACCTCTTGCAGACACATAATATGTGCCCCATAATGCAGTATTTCTTGTATCAAATTTTGACTTTGTAAGAAATACTGCATTATGGGGCAAATATTATGTGTTTGCAAGAGGTGCAATCTGACCATTACATGGAGTTTTTCTTGCCTGTGTTCGAAGCATATGGTTATGAGGGGTTTTACAAGAGAAAAAATAACAAATACAAAATAGTGGTAGATGGTTGTGCTAGTTTCATTAGGTGCGATCAATTGGAATGCATTGAGCAAACTACAATTGAGTTTAGTGATTTAGTAGAAGATGTGCCCATCGAAATGTCTTCAAAACATGAGAAGTAGAACCAGGTTATGATTCTGGATTTCAAAGACCAGAGAAATGGTCCAAATCGTCGTGTTCGCATAGTGAATACACATATTCATTCTCAACCTACTAATAGCGATGTCAAACTATGGCAGTTCAATTACCTATTGGCAACTTTGAAACAAGAAAAGGTGAATGATTAGATTCCCTTGGTATTATGTGGAGACTTCAACTATGTGCGAGGTAGCACTTAATACTAATTGGCATAAATTCGTTTGAATGTTGGATGAACTCCAAGCATCCACTACTAGCATTACGTGTCTCTCACACACACCAACTAATTACGCATCTGCATTTAATCCTTTGACCTGTTATAATATAATGGAGAAAAAATGTGCTATTACAAATCTCGAAATACTTGTAAAGCTTCTCTCTCACACACACCAACTAATTACGCATCTGCATTTAATCCTTTGACCTGTTATAATATAATGGAGAAAAAATGTGCTATCACAAATCTTTCGAAATACTTGTAAGGCTTCTCGTGTGATATAAATCCTTTGACTTGTTACAACTATTCATGCGCACATTAAATTCTGGTGTGCCATTCGTCCTTCTTAATTGACAAGCTTCCCAATGAGAGATCGTCCGGTACGGTTGCTTAATATTTCAATTTTTTTGTTTTCTAATAGGGAGATGAGTCTGCAAGGCTTTCTAACGAGGTTAAGCAATAAAGACTATGAGTTTGATGGTGGAAAGATAGTGTTTCCTATGTGTTTTTATTATTTATGGGTTTTCTCATATTATGTTTACCTAATGCTTTTGTTGAGACTATTTTTGGAATTTTCTTATAAGACATTCATTATACCAGGTTTTTAAGGCCAGTCGTAGGTATTTAAATTTGGAAATTATTTCCTTACGTTTTATAATTGTATCACATTCTTGAAAGTTCAGAAACGCAAAAAGACATATCCAACGGTTAAATTTAGCAAATATTAATAACATTCTTCAAAGCTCAGAAAAACAAAAAGACAACATCGATATTTAGAAAGAAGAAAATAGTTTACATTCTTGATTATATATATGAGCTCTAAACCCAATCCACTTCTTGAATTTAAGAAATATTTTTTGAAACACAAAAACTTAACACCTAAATTTAGAAAGGATAATGCTAATTGCATTCTGGAATGCTTAAATATAATATATATATATATTATATAATATATATATATATATATATATATATATATATATAAATTTCAAAAAGCAAAAATGATTGTGGAAAAAAAAACTTTAAAAAAGTGTTGGTAAAATTAAAAAACAAACTTGAATTGCTTTCATGGAAGTGCACAGAAAATGCACAAAGTTAACACATAAATTTAAAAGGTGAATCTGTATATAAGCGGACGAAACCATGGACGTTATCTGAAACATTATCTACACAACATCTCAATAAAGTCTCCAATAATGAGAATGAATTCACATAATTATGAATAAGCAAGTAGAAATGAGCGTAATTATAATTACTATTTTTTGCTATATAGTAAAATTGTTAAGATAAAATTTAAAGATAATTTGTTTAATAGCAAAAATCCCTATTAAAATTCATATGCATTAATAATATTATTCTTTAATAATTAATAAGTCATATAGATTATATCTTTTTAATTAATAATAAAGATATTAATTATATTTTATCCTAATAGTTTTAGATTAGAAAAATTTTGAAGTGCACAATATATAAATAAATTATTTATCTCAAAT